>JANHGC010003579.1:23491-45168 GCA_027560395.1 Boaedon fuliginosus
CGGACCCACCAGCCGACATTGTCTGGCCGATGGGATCCGGAGCAGGCCCTCCCTGTGGGATCTAACCGGGCGCTGGGGGCATAACTCATAATATTCATTATGAGTTTGTGATGCGAAAGTAAAAACTGAACCAATTTGGTTTGAGCTTCTTCAAGATTCAAGACTCATTTTAAAGAAAGATCTGCCTAGAAGTTATAAGGGGGAAGGATCAAAATGTCTGCAACTACTTCCTCCAGCAGGAAGTTGGAAGTTGCATCCATTGCTTTTTTTTCTGCTATGGTCATTCTGCATATTGCCGTGCTGCTGTGGACAAAGTTATTTTGTGCAACTTCTGCAAATGGCAGGAGGTCTGCCAGTTATCTCCAACAAGGCACATTCAGAGGCTCTGTGAGGAAAGGAAGTATCTCTGAAAGGATGACCCAATGGGTCATAGGTTGTCTAGAAAGTTCTAAAACTCCCCTTAATAGCTTAATAGTCTATGACACTTTTTTCTCCTTGTCAAACTTTCCGTTTTTCTTTTCTTGGAGGGGGGAGGGGGTAGTTTTCTCCCGGGACTTACAAATCCAGGACTTTATCGTTTTATCATTTTCTCTACCACCTAGTGTAGAAGGGCTTCATTATAAGGTAGAGATAGTCTATTAGTTTATTTCATGTATAATAAATATTTGCTAGAAAGGTGCCAAATGGGGAGAAAAATATAGCTATCCCAAAAAGAAAAGAAAAAAGAAAAAACAGTTTACAAAGCATTTATAACTATCTTGTAACAAGCAAAGTTAATAAAGAAGACATAACTACAATGGTAAATCCTAGCCACATGATATTTTGCTTAATGTCCAAAGAAGAAGTGTGATGTCAAGCCTGTCAGGGTTATGTAATTTTCCACTTAACGAACATAGTATTTAGTGCTGGACTTGCCTATCCCAATTTTGGTTGCTAAGTGAGAACTACCTGCATTCATGTGGTATGAATTATATCCAGTATTCAATCACAAAAGCAGTTTCAATCTGAGTATTACAGAAACCAAGGCTATTATCTTGCTCCCCTTAAATACATCTGATGTGCTTAACTGAAAGTAATAACATGAGAGCACAAAATCTAAAGTATTTGACATCAGGATGCCTAGAAAAATATATTTCTGTAGTTCTTCATATCTATATTTCTAAAGGACATTTCTGCATTAAAGAGCCGTTTCTTGAGCTAGCACCCTCCTGGCATTATGGCCCAGCATTCTTTTGTGTCATCCTGCAATACACAATACTCATCTGTTGTTTATTGTTACAATAAGAATGTTTTTAATCCTTATGGCACAAGTTAAAGAGGTTTATTATTATAAAATTAGAGTTTCTTCCAGAATAGGCCAAATTCGACCTCCATTTGAAAACACTGTTTAATTCTTATGGAAGAGTTAAAGTTTTTCTTTTTGATATGATTGCAAGGATTATATGAGTTTGTTGAAAATAACTGCCTAACTGGTGGGATTTATAGCTGTGTTTATAATTTTTAAAAATACTTTTATTTGGGTAGGATTCTTACATTCAAAATCACCCTTTGTTCAAGTAAAGATTGTACTATTATATAGTATAGCCACATTACTGAGAAAATGGACTACATGAATTTTAAATGTCTAGTCAGGCTATTATATTCGCTAAAGTATTTAGTTGGATCAAAATAATAACTCCCCCCCCTTTTTTTTTCCAAAAAGCCAAACAAAACTATTGGTTATAAATTATTAAAAACATTCTTGAATGGAAAATACTTATGAAATGTTCTTGCAAAAATATTGTTGGGATAAATTAAAGAGAATATGGAATTTATTAAAAATCAAACATAAGATACTGACAATGTTTCTTTTAAACCTGAACATTATGGTTGCTGGCATATTTGCTGCTCTTCCAGTCCTTTTTTTCCTGTCCATTCCAGTGCCATGTTTTGGTCATTTGTTTTGGAAGAGAAACACTGAGCACTGCTGAAGATTGGAAAAAGAGCTTGGGGTCAAAGGTCGACACAGTAAGGGAGTTTGCTCTTTAAGAGGTTATCTGTGGATCTGCAAAGCCAAAGTGTAATTGGGTTCTGTGATGTGATTTTAGTGTGTAATTGTATATGATCTTGGCTAGTTTCAAAGACAAGGTTGGAAGATTTTTTTTCCACTGGTTGTGATAGCAATTTTGGACCAACTATGAAAGCCTCTGAGGAACAATTTTGTTATTTCACCAGAAGAGGTGATAATACATCATAAACATATATTCACTTTAATTGTGCATTTAATAAGCTGATTATAATGTGGACTGTCCTACTTATTATATTTGAAGAGGTACTGTGTGTGGAAATGAAAACACCAATTCTACAGAGCATCACTGTTAACAACTCGCATTTTTCATTTGTTTTTGAACGTTACTTCTTCTGTTACACACGGAGTGATTTCACATCCTTATTAACTCTCCCTGGTCTTTCTTTGTTAACTGAATTGGTCTCTCCAGTCTCTCTTTCTCTCTCTTTGTCATATGGGTTGATCAGATTTAGCCGCTCCATATTTTGCCTTTGTTTTTTTTTTCCTTATCCAAACAATGTGAAACAAACATTTCCTATTGTTTTAGTTGTTTAGGCTTTTCTTGATTAAGCTATCACTGCTGTCAGTTATACTCCTATAAGCCCAGTTGGATCTATTTCATGTTAAGAAAAAGCTCAGATAAATCCAGGAAAGCTTACTGTTTATCCAATGTGAAAATAATTACTCAAAAGTGTTATTCTTAATCCAGATAATTAGAGTGAGGAAGGAAAGATCAGTGTCATTGTGAATTATGCCCTGGCAATTGACTCTTGGTCCTTGTAAGTTTCAGGTGAAGATGTGAATGGATAAAGGTTAGATTAACCATAATCCAAAGTAGCTGCAACCTTAATCTGTTATGATACAAGGATGATCAGTTAAAAAGAGCTGGATTGTGGGATTGTTTCTGGTTGGATAAGATGCTGCTCAACTGGGACTCATCTTAAAACATGCTTAGTACTATGTCCCTGCAGCTGTAAGCACTTCTGCACGGCTGCAGACTCTCACAGCTCAGAGGCAGCCAACTTTTAGTGGCCCCATATGTTGTGTTTGGTAATATTACACTACACAGTAGTAGTATCTGTGTTTTGAATTAACATGCCTTAATGTCAGTGTTATGGGAAAATGGACAAGGACTTCTATATAAAAAGGGCATGTCTGATGACAATTCAAACGTGCTTTGTAGAAAAATGACAATTCTGAGTCATATGCATCAGGCAAACAATATTGTTTGCATGTATTTAATGATGTTTGTTGAATGTCCCACTGCATGGAGACTCTGGATAATTTACAATAAGGAGCAACAATGTAAACAAATAAAGAAATAGACACAACATACATAAATATATTTAAAATCTAAACATTATATCTATAGTCACCCAAAATCAAATGCGTCAGAGGCACAGTGTAATGGCATGGTCTTAAGCAACCCATAGAATGCAAGGAGGGAAGCTTACTTTAGGAGGAATATATTGGAAGTGTGAAGCCAACATAGAGAAGAACTGTCATTTCACTTATACCCTATAGAGCAGGGGTAAATTTGTGTCATGACGGCAGTGTCACTGGACATATTGGGACTTTCCCCCTTTTGCTAAACTGGGCAGGGTCAGGGTCAACACATGACGCATCTGGCCCATGTTTGATGCGTTTGATACCCCTGCTATAGAGTTTACAGGGAAGAGGGTGGGGGATGGTTTCTAAGACAGATATTCTAGATGGCTGGTCCAACAAGAAAAATGAATTCTAGGAAGGCAACACCAAATATATCATGGTATTACTTCCTTATTTTGCTTTATAAATAAACCAGCCCTTTGAAGTGGGCTCAGAAGCCTATAGGAGTTCTGACCTAGGCTTCCCAAAAGCATGAAGTCAACTCCTCATCCTGATAAAACCCTTTTTATTTAGTTTAAAGTGAATTCCTCTCCAGCAAAGTCCTGGACAATAGTCTTTCAAGAGAGTTCACAATTACAGATCTTTATCAGGCTTGGAGAACTGCCAGGCCGATATCTTCCAAATGCCACTCGGTAGCAGACAATACTTGGCAAGTCGTCAAGAACAGCTCTTCATCCTAATGAATTGAACTAGTTGTCTCCTGCAAACACCACTCCTCTTTCGCTCCTATTTATTTCCTATGGGAGGGGCCATTTACTGTCCACCTGTGGCTTTACTCCCAAGTTGACCCTTGTTCTTCAACTGTTCCCTTCTCCTGGCAGCTCTGTGCATGCACAAACTGGGAACCAGCTCCAGCTGTTCTTTAGCCCCACTGATTCCAACTCCGAAGGCAGTGATGATTGTCAGATGGCCCTGTCCCTATCTCTGCCTCCAATACAGAGCACTTGTCAGAGCCTTCCCCAGACTCCAGGACTGACCCATGTGCCTCCACAAACTCCTCACTGTCCGAATCTGCTGCCAGTTCCACTGGTCGCTGGCGGGCCACAATAGTAGGTAACCAATGCAAGCTTAAAATTGGTATTGTCTTGCATAATCAGGATTGTCCCATCTGAGTCTTGCTGCTACATTCTGTATCAGCTATATCTTCCAGATCATCTGCAAAGGTTCAACTAAGAGACTTACGTGGTCTCTTCTCTCATACAAATTATCAGTGATTTTCGTGTTTGAAGAAGTGATATTGTACATTAAACATTTATGTTGTTTATGTGCTTTATTATTAGAACATTGTCAATAACTAAGAATACAAATTCAGAATCAGTTAGTTCAATTTTTGTCAACAATTTTATCATTGCCCAGTTACAGTTAAAATGGGCAAGGGGATATATTGTTTTATTTCCGAGTATTTAACATTATTTTCAGTACTATCTGGATTGCAATATATCATGTTTGCAGTGATTTTTTTAAAGGTGTTTTATGTCTGATAGTATGACTAATAAAGTTTTTTTTAGAAAAGCATCAAGTGAAAAGTATTGTCCAAATTATTTTTGAAACATAATTCCATGCATTTGTGGGAAGGAGGATTGTTCTTCCTTGTTGGTGCCTCCAAAAACACCCCTTCAGCAAGCATTGTGCTGAGCTGAACATAGGCCAACCAATTTCAGGCTTGGGTGACAAGTCAATCAGTTAATTGCAGTCACAACCAATGCATTAACAGCCTCATACAATATTGTGACAAGACATTGAGCTGATGGGTGGCTAACAACAGCTAAAAATAGAATTAACAAAGAACATAAAATCTTAATTTAGGAGAACCAGAAATGAAATTTTAGATACATCCGAAAAATAGCATAATGTAGTAGTCAAGATGCTGAATTAAAAATGGGGAGGCTCAGGTTCTCATCTCACCCTAGCCAATGAAGTTCACTGGATAACTTTGTATTAGTCCTTCTTTCTCAAACCAACTTACCCCATAGATTTATCATAGGAAAAGTATACAATGCCTTCAGTTTTGGGGGGGAAGGCAGAATACTGTTATCTATCAAACAAATAAACTGTTTGTGTCCTATAGAGGCTAAGAAAATGAGCAGTGAACTTTCAACCGAACAACTTACTATTGTCTATAAACCTTCATTTTTTCCTCCGTACATCTGTCAAGTAGTGATAACAACTTATTATAAGGATTTACTGAAAGCATATATAAGAATTGTTCTGAAAGCCTCCCAAAGTGCAATATAAATTCTAAATATTAATTGGCCATATAATTAACTGGCATAAACCTTATATGCAGCATTCTTTTTTATTACAAATGTTGACACAAAAATGTAAATGTTCTAGTTTTAGCTGCAAAAAAATATCATCCATTAGCTATTTAATGCTTATGATACTGCTTCTGGTAGCATACCACTTTGTGGGTCACAGAGGGTGGGTCAATAAAGGGAACTTAATCCTTCTGATGACTTCTGTCTCCCCGAGACATTTACCAAACAAGCTACATTAAATATGTGAAGTGTCTAGTAACAGTATGAAGTAAAATATGAACTTGCTGCTAAAAATCCTATTGCTATCTAGACAGAATGATTATTTAATATCCCTGGATGGCTAGGAAATAAATAAATACCTAAGACAACCATGAAAACTGTACAAATTAGTCATAGTTCAATCTATCAAGTGTCTCAGATGTTTGTCTTTTATTTGAGGCAGGATAGGCCTGGCCAGAGTACTTTGTTCTCCCTTTCATTTTTACTACCATAAAAAATAGGTTCTTTTTTTTTTTTTTTGAAAGAGTGTTGAATTAACACTGAAAAAAATTGACACCCTTACACTTAAAGTAAAGTAAAAATTAGTAATGTTGATTGGAAAGTTGGAAATGATTACTAATTCAATCCTTTGCTGTTTTGGAGAGTTCCAATTTAGATCCTTCCGTTTAGAAATGGTGTGCTATCAAATCTATAAAATGTAAATATATAGTTTAATAAGGTACCAGGCTAGAAACTGGGACTATGAATTCTAGCCCAGCCTTAGGCACAAAGCCAATTGAATATCTCTCAGCCATAGGAAGAAGTGAATAGCAGACCACTTATGAAAATGTTGCCAAGAAAACTGCAGGTACTTGTCTTGGTACTTGGCAAGCAGTCAAGGCACAAAATTACAAAGCTGATCATTGTGATCTATGGCAGAGGTCCATCTACCACAGTGGTTCTCAAGCTTCCTAATGCCGTGACCCTTTAATACAGTTCCTCATGTTGTGGTGACCCCCAACCATAAAATTATTTGGGAACACATATGGGAATATGTGTTTTCTGATGTTCTTAGGCGATCCCTGTGAAAGGGTCATTTGACCCCCAAAGGGGTCCCAACCCACAGGTTGAGAACCACTGATCTACCAGAAGAAAGGCCATCAAGTTCAAGTTAGTTTGCAGTTGTTTCAGCACAATTAATTATACAAATGGAAAATACATTAGGGATGTGCAACCCCAAGATTTTTTTTTCATTTTGCTGATATTTTTATAATGCCGTTTTTATATATTCTTTGTCAGTATGTTCATAAGAGGACTGTAGGCTAGCAGATTCCTGCATTGAGCAAGGTATTGGGATAGATACCTATGAGGCTCCTTAGAGCCCAAATATTATGATCCTAATTAAACTCACTAATTTTTGTTTTCCTGTTGATCTATTCCAGAGGAAGAGTAATTGCATATCTATATATTACTTTTAAAAGTGTATTTGTTTATTATTTATTTATTAAATTTATACCCTGCCTCTCTTTCCCAGGGAAGGGGAAGTCGAGGCAGCTATTAATTAAGCATATACCTATCTTCCTGAGATTACAAAACACCTCATTGCTTAATCAACAAACAGATAAAAGATGTTTTATCTTTAAAATCCAAATAGACTATCTACTTATTAATATTTCTTGGAATCATTATTTTTGGAAACAATACCACTCCATAATCATTTCAGGATAGATTGAAGACAATCTGAAGCCATTATGAAAAAAGTCCAGCACTGCTAGAACTCTATCATCTGTCTGTCCATTCCCACTGCTCTGTCTCTGTCTCTGTCTCTGTCTCTGTCTCTGTCTCTCTCTCTCTCTCTCTCTCTCTCTATCTATCTATCTATCTATCATCATCTAACTATCATAGATCAGCTATCGTAGATCCTTTAGCCTTATGATATTGAAAAAATTAACCATATGCCTCACTCTCTCCAAATGAAAATACCTTCAGATACTGGTAGCTTTGTTAAGCAAGTTAAATTTGAAAACATAATGCAGAAGGGGGAATATTGAATAGTATGAAATGGCCCTCAGTGAAATATGACTTTCAGCTACATACAAGAATTTACATTGGCAATTTTTGATATCAACCCGCTTGGCAGCATTGAGATGGATATACTGGTTTTGTCAAGGTCTAGGTCCTGACTTTTTCTCTAGGTCCTGACTTTTTCATTTTTATTAATTACTGTGCTAATTCTCTCTCCCCCCACCCAACTGCCTCTCAATATGAAGAAGACTCAATACTTTAATTGAAGAGTGGAAAGGTTTATGCAATTGTCATGCTTCAGAGGTGAAGAGAAGTGATGAGTCAAAAGTGAATGAGTCAAAAGTGAATGTCATAATATACTTTGTGGTCACTTTAGTTATATAAAGCCTTCCCTCTTGCATATGTGTGTCTTTTGGATTATCTTAATCTTTTTTTTTGCTTGTTGTCATTGTTAATTGAAAGAGATGAGAACACAGGAACCTAAATATGTCAAATAAGATATATTAAAAGTTCAAGCACAGAAAATCTTACCTAATCCAACATTTTTTCAATAAAATTTTAAACACTTTTACGTGCAAGTAAATTCTATGTAATTCAGTTGAGTTTACCATAAAATGGTAAACTAAAGTAAATGTTCATTTCATTTATTTCTCACCTTATTTACATGACAAAACTAAAGTTCCTTCAACATGCACCCAAAGTTAGTTTATGTTTCTTTAGTCTTCATCCCATGCCATTCTAGAGCAGAGTGAGGCTCATTCCTGGAATAATTAAACCAGCAAGGTAATTCTTATGCCTTCCTATGTCATAAACACATAAAAGTGATAGAAATACTAATCCTTTCTTTAAAAAGCAGTTTATGATGTGAATTTGCCTTTTAAACTATAGTGTACATTTGACAAATTTCATCAAAGTGAGTACAATAATTCTGATTAGTTTTTTGAATGGGCTTCCATTTTTGAAATGTCTTCTGTTTCAAGTGCTAAAACTACTGATTTCTATGACCAAATGATGAACATAGGCTTTGAATGAATCCAAGCACAAGAATGGTTTTCAGTAATCCATTGCCCATTTTCAGCAATTTAGAGGCTTTCCCACCAACAAAGCATTTTGTCATGATAGTGGATTAAATAATTTGCAGATATAAATAGGCCATAAACATGCATTTGGCTCATGAATTTAGTCCTGGCTAAAAATTCATAATTTCTTTCCTAATTCTATTCCTTTAAAACTACTGAGTAGAATGTTTTGCATTTCTTACCAGCTTAATCTCATTGTTTCCTTAATGTCCATATTTGCAGTTGGGCCTCTGCTTGATTTGTTATTTCCCCCAATAAATTCTGTGTTCTGTTTGGTTTTGTTCCTTACCCTAATTGCAGGTCTTAATAGCTTCCCCACTTTTAAACAGCATGACCATCATCTCTTCTTCATCCTTGAAGTTTACCTGTTCTAATAAGTATAATCATTCACACTTTGTGATGTTCCAGTGGGGCTATGAAAAGGGAGTATTTATACTAATTCAACTTTCATACAAGATTATGCTCCCAGGTTGATAAACTAAGGACGAGCTGTTCCAATAGCAACATGGATTTGTGGGCTTTCCATAGTGCCAGCTATATTTCCTCTTCTCAATGATCTTCTGCTTTCTTTCCTTTCTATCATTTCTCACTCTTTTTTTAATCTTTCATATTTCCTCCCCCCGCTAACTTGAAAATAGTTACTCTATAGTGCAGACGAAAACTATAACTGCACCCAGAAATAGGTCTCTTGGGAAAAGAGGGCATGCATGGCAATGAATTGGAGGTTATTTGTCCTGTGGCTCTGAAACTTAACCCAATGGTTCAGTTGCAGTGATTCAGTGGTTAGGATTCCAATTAATAATCTTTTTGTAACTATGTGCATTTATAGTAAAGAGTTTCTCTGAGCATAGTTACAAAATATTGACCCATGCAAGTGGCATGGTCAGTTGATGATGCATACTTTTAGTCCAGTCGTCTACCCTTTGGGGATGAGAGAAATACCTTATATATGCTGCATTTAGGTTATGTCCTATTTTATCTCCCATCTGGAAAAGAAAAAGTATGTAAGCTTTAAGAATATGATCCATGAGCTTCCATCTGCAATTTAGCTGAGGATGGTTGTCATTAGATTTCCTGGACACTTGCATCAATGTTATTCTTTTTCTCATTGTAAATGTTAATAGTTCACAAAAAAGCTGATCCCTTAAAAACAAATGCTTTATTCTATTTCATACTAAATTACATGGCTCTTTTGTCAAATTAATAACATACATTTCAAATGACAAGTTACAAAAGGAAAACCAAGGGAGCTAAATTTCTTCTCTACTATCGGTCAAAGGCGAGGCAGGTGTTAGTTTTTCACTGTAAATATCCATAAAACTCCATAATCTATAAACCCTTTAACAAATTACTGCAGGTTGGGAACATAAATTATTATACTGTTCAGAATTATAAGGTGTGTGAGACAAGTTGCAACCTATTTCCCAGGCTTATTTTAGTAGATCCATCACAAGAATCATCTTTGTTGAGCAATGACCTCATAGTTTGATTATGCTGTGGATTAACCTTGGAAAACAGTAGAAAATATTCCAGGATCACAAATGGAATTATGTCATTGATTTAATGCCAAAAATTACCTTTTGAATACTACACAGGATAAAATGTTCATCAAATTTGCATCTTCTCTTACTGACAGTGGTTCTAATGGGCTTCTAACATTTGCTTCCATAATTTATTTTTAAATAGAAGTGCCAAAAAGGGAAACTGGGATATTCAGACTGCAAAGTATGTTGTTTTTCAGTAAGTTATAGTTCCTTCCTATCAGCAGTTATATGATTAAAATTAATGGCCAGGGATATTGGGACAGTGAAAAAATATTTCCAAGTGGTTTGAATTCATAGCATCATTTGTTTGGAAAATTTAACACTGCCCATCTGTCATTTTTAATTCCTGGCATACAGTATAGATCTAATTCATTATGGATTAATTTTAAGAAACATTACTTTTCTGGCAAACTTTGTTCAGTGGCTAAAACACATGTAAAATGTAGTCAATTTAGCTGAAGAATTCATTTACAATTAAGTGACAATGTGTGCGGCAAAATTTTATTCCTTACTATCATCTCATCTGGTTAATGAAATCAAGGTATGCTTTTTCAATTAATGAATGGTTCTGCAACAGTATGAACTTTTGAAGTTTCTCCATGGCCTGTTTGTGGACAATTTTGATGAAAGAAAAAACCATTCATATTGATACTGAATGCCATTATTAGCTTTATAGCCAATGACAATGTAAATTTTTAAATTTTGTGTAATTTAAAAATATAGAAAAAGTATTTAGAAGATGATAATTCATCATCGAGTTGCTGTGCTTATTCATTTGGTTTTAAAAATTATAAAATTTGGCAGAACTATTTGAGAAATAGTCAATTCCTCTGCAGATGCTTAAGGAAAGCAGCAATAAGTCAATATTCTAATCATTTATAATTTATAAAAATAGTGATATAGAATATAAAAATAGTGAAAACTAAGTTTTTCACAAAAGTGTTTGGAGAATGATTGGTGCCATTGTATTAATTGTTTCAGGTTATTATTTATTCAGTTTCTAAACTGTTGTCTTGGGATTGGAATGGAATGGTTGTCTGGGGCTTTAATGTAAATGTTTTGATTTTTATATCTTTTCTTGTAAACTGCTGGGAGTCTTGCGGTTTGGGGTAACATATAGATTCAATTAATATTTTTCAGTATTCGATGTATCATTCTTGATCAAATGATATAACAAGTTATACAGATTTTAACTCATATTGGATAATTTAATTTTAATTGATGTTACTTCATCTTTTCAGCTTACCTATGAAGGAAACCTTGCTTTCAATGAATGAAAGCACACTAGTAATTCAAAAACCTTCCAGTGGTTATTAATGACATCCTTCTGAATAAAATCTTGCTATGTTCAAGAACAATAGTTTCAGAAGAGTTTATAGAGAGAGTTCTGCTCATGTCATTAGCAATTTCCCTATTTATTTATTTATTATTTATTATTTAAACTTGTATCCCACCTTTCTTCCCTGGTCAAGGGGAACACAAGGTGGCATACAACAATATTAAAAACAATGCACATTAAAATTAACAATAACAAGTATTTAACAATAAGATCTAAAAACATTCCTCTAAAATTATTAAAAACACACACATAACAACAGCAACCTATAACATTAACAAATATTCATTGGACCTTGATTGTCCTCTCTTTGAAACATCCTTGGTAAACAGACTAACAATGTCCTATATGTTTCTTCCATTGTAACACAGAAGCTTGCCCTGAGTTCATGAGTTAAATCTCTGGAAATTTCCAAGCAGAATATCTTTCGGTTCTTGTAGAAATTATTTTAGCCCCTAAAGCTGCCAAATCTTCCCCAGCAACTAGACTGTAAAGGGTGATTTTTCCTTCTTTCTTGCTAAGGAAAAAAAAATACTTGGTAGCTAACGTTTTCAGCTTTTCTTATTTTTTAATAAAAAACGGGATAAAGACACTTCGAACATAATACATTAGGAACTTTAAACAGCATTAAACTATTGAAACCAGTAGTAATAAAACCTCCAATGTCCTGCATGGGGTTGTGTTCAAGTTAGGGATTGTTCTCTTATCCAATTGAATGAAGGTAAAATACATATAAAAAACTACAGAGCAACAAAAGTAGAATTGAGATGTTCCTGTCTTTTAACCTACTAGGAAGATTATTTATCGCCACACTGGTCGATATGAAATAGCCTGGGTAGTGTTATGTTCTTAATTACATGGTATAGGTTATAGCATATATTTTAGATATCTTTTAATTTCTCAAATTTTAATTATGTCTCATCAGGAAATCTCAGATTTTTAATCTTTTATTTCCATCATTACATAAGAGTGATATTTGTGTGAGGGCTGAAGGATAGTTAATTGGGATTATGCACCGGCTTCGTATGAAATCTGAATCCAGATGTGAATCATCCAAGTCCAGATTTTACAGCCTCAGGCAAAATGGGAGCAATTCAAATTAGCTTCATTTTATCTGGACTTCTTGCTAATTATTCAGGGACATCTTCAACTACTCTAGGGATATCCATTGTTTCCACATTCAGCAGGAATAGATAATGAAAAAGAGTGAGACTAATGGGCTTATCCCCTGTACTTGCCCAGTAATTGTAAGAAAAACATCTTCACCTTATTGAAAAGAGATAATTCCTTATGAACATTTCTTCCCCTGTCTCATGGATCGTATAACTTTTATATGGTTCCCACTACAGAAATCTCTATCAATGTAAATTTAGCAAATTAACATGGGATTTTTTAAAAAAATAATAATTATTTAAATGAATATAGCCTGAAAATCCCTACATAGAATTCCATAAATATCCCATTTGGACTGATTTGCTAAAGGCATCCTATTCTGTTACAAAACAAGCATACATTATAACCATTTGTATTTTTGCCATACTAAACAATGGGATGACTACAACTCTACTTTAGCAAAACTTGCTCTAGATCTAGACAAATTGGATCAGAAAAAAAATCTTTTTGAATCCAGAGCAAATCACACCAGTCCTGAGGTTACAAACTTTGTCCCAAATTCAATATTGTTGTTAATCCATTATCTACATTCTTAACCCATTTATTTTCACCACTTCCTATAATAATTCCCATTTCCCTTGACTGGGGAAATGAGGTGGGGTATAAATCTAAATAAATAAATAAATAAATAAATTAATTAATTAATTAATTAATAATATCTCTGAAAAGTAGTTGTGAAACACCTGGGAAATACAGCCTGTGGGGCATTTTTATTTTTTTAATAAAATGATTTAAATCAGCCCATATCTGGTATATGTCTTCCAGAAATCCCTATTCAATTCTCCATTCCTACAATTATATCAGCTCGTGAAAATATGTACTTGTCTTGTTTGATTTTTTGCAACTTATGCTTACCTAAAAGTACACTAAAGCATAAGTGTACTTTTGGAAGCCAAATGGATCCAGCTAAACTGCAAGTTTACATATATATCTGCTCTGTTGCAGAGTGAATTTCTATTTCTTAATCATGGTGGTGCTTTATGAGATTTGTAATTTGTTGAAATACCAATTATCACTTAAATTTTATGAGATGATTTTTAAAAAAATAAGTCCATTGTTACATAGTCTCAGTTTCTGCTGACTGCATTTTTTGTATCACACTATATCACATTGAAACCTACCCAAATATTTTACAAGATAACATCTGCTCAATGTTGACTTTCTATTTGCTGTTACTCTTAATGGAACGATTTGTACATAAGGTTTCTATTGTCCATGCAAGAAAGAAAGGTTGGCAGAATCAATTTCCTCTTAAACATATTGATAAAAAAAAACCCCTCCAGATATAGGGTCTGGAAAGAAAAGTGAGGGAATCCGAGACACTAGATTTACCTTTGTGTGACCTGTGTAGGAATGCTGGAAAAATTAATTCCAGAATATTATGTCAACATTCCTTGAAGTTGTGGATATGATTTACATAGTAGGTCTTCTCTCTGGGTCTAACTTCTTTCATCTTGGTACTGTAAATTGCTTTCATTTCTCTCCCTGCCCACTCCATTCCCCAATCTGTATGCTTGAGGTATTGTTGTGATAAATTATTGAGGTACAGAACTGAAAATGGTGTGTAGATTGTCTAAGAAATTGAGTGCAGTCAGCCTTAAAAGTGGTGAATGATGTGCTAAAGCAGCTACCTTACCCTGCTCATGTCACCAATGTCGTCAATGAGCAGTTGCTTTTAACTTTTGCCTTTGCCCAGGGGCACTCAAGAGCAGCTGGATTTATTGAATTAATAATTGCTGTTTGTGATGTTTTGTTTTCCAGAGACCTTGAAAACTGGCTGTAATGTAAGCAAAATGTAAGACCATTGCTTCTGTATCAAACAAGGGGGTGCCTTCACTTTTACTCTCATGCCTTTTCATCCTCACAAGCAAAAGATAATGGGAAATCTGACCATTGTGCAATGGTATCATTCCTGAAACAATAGGGATAAAAGAGAAGTGGCTTTTGTGAAGAAGTCTAACTACATGATGGAAACATAATTTTATAAATGTAATTTTATAAATGTAATTATAAAATTTACAAATTAGTTGGTATTCCTCACCGTTTCATGAGATGGGCTACTGGTCTGAATATTCAGGTTTTAATTGGATCTCTTATCCCATGACATCATTCTCTCTTATAGTAAATTTTAAGTTTATTCCATTGCTACAGAGAATCTGGCCCTCTCATTGTAAACGGGACTGAGCAGGCTCTTTTGCTAGTAGTAGCAGTATGTCACTAAAGGATAAAGTTAAAAACAACAGCTTTTCATAACTTTAAGCCTAGAAATGTGAGATTAGTGCCCTGACACAAAATTGTAAGATAATACTAATAAATGACAAAGGAGGTTTTGAGTTACTTCAGCTGATCATTTTTCAGAAAGTGTGTATGAATTCACTGTTTTGGATTTCATCACAATGGTACATTTTAATAGCAATCTTCACTTTTTTATTTCTCATAATGGTAGCACCAGGAGATTATATTGAAAAGAATAGTTGGAAATTCTGATTGCATTTATTTGTCTAAGAGAAAACAGCTCCAATTATTTATTGTATGATCAAAATCCGTTTTTTCTACTATACACTGCAAAAGAATCGAAATAAATAAAAAGAAAAAAGTTCTGATGTGAAAAAATGATTTTTCACATTGATTTCACGACACCCACCCACTTGTTACTAAGGATCAGAATCAGATTCCTTTGTAGATTGTTTTTAAAATAATATTTTTGAACAACTTTTAAATTAGATTATTCTGATTTATCATACACACACACACACATTCTTTTTGTAAACTAGATTATCAAGTAGAATTCTACAGGGCTCAATACAGCCCAAAATGTGTTGGATCTGGTGTGGATACTTACTGGGTCATCAGCAGTTCCATAAAGGAATGGCACTTTTTTGGATGGAAGAAATCCATGGTAGCAGCATGGTTTCAAGAAAACAGGAGTTTTTGCTGGAAAATGTGATAGGCTTGGACTGGAAATTGCTGCTCTTGTCACTCAAATGCATATTTTCTTGAAACCACGATGCAAGAGATGCCATTCCTTTAACGGGTTATTGACAGTGTCTATGAATACAATGATAAAAGATGCAATACTATTAAAAGTAACACTGAAATAAATGTGATTAATGTTAAACATCAGAAATCTCTTCTATCTAACAAATGTTGAACAATTCTGGATTTAGATAAGTACATGCATTATAATATGCTAACACATATTGCAGACTAGCTTAAAGGAACAAGACAATTTTGATTCAAAGGTCCAGTAGCTGCATGTTTGTGTAACATGATATTCTTAGTTAAATTTCTAAAAATGGCACAAGACTTCAAATGGGAGATCGTTTGTTCTGGACTGAATCTGAGAAAGGGTTCACATCTGCTTCTAATGTTTCCAAATCCTTTCTACCACCTTCATTATATAAAGTTTGTTTTGGCTAAACCAGAAACCAAGAAATGTAACTTCATAAATATGGAAATAGCAAACTCCTTTTGCATTGCTTACAGTATTCTCCCCACATGCGTTTAACTGGGGGAAAGTGTTAAATTAGTGCAACAAAAGTAAAATTAGTTTGGAGATTTTTATATGAACAGCAGTTTCTCTAAAATCATTTCATATGTTATTATCACATCGACTACACTGGTCACAAAATTTCATAAAGTACAAAACTGGGTCTTACAATCAAACAGTAGTAACTAAACAACTAGCATTCAAATGATGAAACTATGCATATATGTTCTTTTTCTTCTTCTTTTCCCTATTACACATACACATACACAAAATAGATACGATGGGCAGGAGCCCATTTCCCCCAACATATGAATTAGAAAGCTATGTGGCTGAGGTTACTGATTATGTACATGGGAATACATAAACATATTTCTCTGAAATCAATGTTGTTATAGTATACATTTAAACATTTATACAGCAAGCATCTCATATTAGTGGCTTTTTTCTTTGGTACAGAATAATATGTAATTGTAGCAGAATGGTTTCCCTATCTAAATATTTTTTTTTTTACTGTGTGTGTAATCTGCATGGCCAGAAATGATTTATTTGCTACATCTGGAATGGAACTATAATGATTCACTACTTTGTGAGATGAGTTTGGCAAGTTTATCTTGCTTGCCATTCGCATTTTTGAAAATGAAAATATATTCCAGAGCTTTTGATGTGTCGATTGGGAAAAAGGTAAAGACAGCTGCACATACATCCCAAGAGAATCTGTTCAATAGCTAAATGAAGACCTTGAGTGCTTTCTTGTTAGCCAAGATAGATCTACATCCAGATGAACCAAAATTAGTCAATAGCAAAGGCTCTTAGGAGTAGGTGATCAGAAGCCACAAATCAGTTTTCCCAGGGACTTGGTTATTGGCAGATTGTGCCTAAGGCTAGGTCCTGCTGCTGCATGCCAAGCCGTAATTTTTTTTCCCTAGTGAAGTTTTAAAGTCACAGGCTGATACTATAACAGCAGTCTCCTGACAATGAGACTGTCAGCAGTCCATCAGATATCAATTTGTTATCAAGTAAATTGTCTGTAGCTTTAAAGTACTTTTTTCTTTTCTTTTCCTTTCTTTCTTTCTCTTTCTTTCTTTCTTTCCTTCTTCTTTCCTTCCTTCTTTCCTTCCTTTCTTCCTTCCTTTCTCTTTTCTGTTTAAATGATATAAAATGATTGAAATACTCAAATTCAATGAGCCCATTATACTGAAGCCCAAGAGTGATCAATCTTTTTTCTTAATTCACTTTCTAGTACTTGGACAGTAAGATGCCAAACTACTGAAATCTCTACAAACATTAATCTCCTGGACTGAAAGAGACTCAGTACAATAAAAGATTGTGACTTTATTGGATTGATAAAAAAAGATAAAAAGGATAGGCAAGATTTTTGTCATTCTCTAGAAATCTTAATCAGGCAAATTGTTACCAAAAAAGGGGTGGTAGAGAAAAAGTAAAGCAAACCAAAATCAAGCAGATATTGCAAATACTGCAGTCTCAAGATGTAATTATGGACCATACACAGAATCCACTGATATTGTCAATGGACAATTATTGCTAAAGTGACACAATTCCTGGACCTCCTTGCTCTTTCCTACTCATCATTGGTTTTTGTAGCTACCATTGGAACAAAATAATATTGATCTTCATAATCACCATACATATGATGATTGTAATGATCAATAGTATTATTTATTACTCTGATAATAAACAATATTACTATCATGGCAATAGTCAATGCTATTACAACTGATAATTATGCATTATGGAATCAGTGCAATTATCTGACTAACGTGCAAAAAATGTTCTTCCTCTATGTCAAGAAATAGTGCTTTGAGAGAAAATCCCTGCAAGCTATTTACATGGCACCTGCTACTGAAATTGATTTCCAGCAATATTTATTCCTTGAGTTAAAGTCCATAGTTATAGGGAAAAATTCAATCTGCATTAAGCATCAAGCTAGAAGAAGCACAACACATTCAATTTTGACCTACTAATTCTGCTTTGTTTCAGTGTTGGTTAAAAAGGAGCAGTGTTATTTTACTATTAATCAAGCATGATATAAAGGCTCCTTTTCTAATATACTACAAGAATTTTCTTAGGATAGAAATTCAAAATCTGAAGCAGTTTCGTTCAGATACAGATACATAATATAGGATTATTACAAATGAATAGATAAGTGTAGTTCTGTTTTCCAACACCAGATAATAGATCTGATCTTTAGCTTTGTTCAGTGGAATATATGCACATTTTATTCATAAGACTTGATGTCTCCTCTGTACCATCTCAAACATACAGCAAATACCATAAAAATCATTCTTCTGAGAAATACATTAGCTGAGTCCCGTCAAGTCAAGTCACATGTCTTTTTTTCATACCTCTGTTCAGCTCTGCCAATAATTGGGAAATTAAGGCCAGCGACAGCAAAAGCAATTCTTTTTAGGTGGTTTCAGCATAGCTAAGAAGTCGTGTGTAATTTTCAGCACCCTGCAGTGCTGCTGATTAGTTGAAATAACACTATGGACCTGTTATTATTATATCGTTTTAGGAACTCTTTAAACTCTAACTATACAGATAGAATAAGAAATTAATTAAAATGTTGGACAATAACAAAATCAGGAATATCTATATTTGCAGTCTTTCCTTCTAGGCTTGCATACATCTTGCGTCTGTCAAGTATATATCAAATAGCTAATTAACCCTTTTTAAGTGTTTCAATCCTTACACTGGTTGGTTATCATACTTGAGTCCAAGAGGAAGAGTTTTAGAAGAATATTACAACTGAGAAATGTCTATTCTGGCTAGGCTATAAATTGGATAATTTTTTTAAAGTTATGCTTGGAGTTTTATGTACCACTAGCTGATTACTCGGCCTTGCTCGGTTTGTTTTTTTTAAGAAGTATATTTGTGCCATGACATTTGCGGGCCTTCTGAAGCCCCTGGCACCCCCTCCCACATTGTTTGCGGGCCTTCTGAAGCCCCTCACTCCCCCTCCCACATCTCTGTTCCAGCCAGGCTGGCTATGAGGAAAGGCAGCCAGGGCTTGACAGGGGCACTGGGTGGCAGCCATTCGTAGGTCTTCTTAAGCCCCTGGCACCCCCTCCAACATCATAGGTGACTTTACTTGGTTGGGTGGGTTGCTCCGTGTGTCTTGGGCCTGTCGCTGCTGGGGCAAATCTGGAATCTGGCAGTGCCAACCCTCTGGAACCAGCTCCCTGTAGAGATCAGGACCATCCCCACCTTACCGGCCTTCCGTAAAGCCACAAAGACCTGGCTCTGTCGGAAGTCCTGGAATTAATATGCTCCCCCACTTGGACAATTGTGACTGTGATTGTTGTTGTTTTTCTTTTTATTTTGTAATATTGTGTTTTTATTATTACGGAAGGCCGGTAAGCTGCCTCGAGTTCGCCTTGATCAGGGAAATGAGGCGGGGTATAAATATAAATAAGTAAACAAACAAACAAATAAATAAATAAATAAGTAAATAAATAATAAAATAAATAAACATCCACACAAAGGCATCTTATCATATAGGTAGTCCTTGCTTAATTAGATAATTGGGACTGACAATTCCATTCAACTTAAGTCATATGATCATTAACTGATGTGACCATTAAGTGACTTTGACTTGCAATTTTACTGCTTCTCCCTTGACTCCACCTGTTGGAATCTGGCTGTGAAGTGTGCAAATGTTGATCACGTGACTTCAGGAATAGTGTAGCAATTGTAAGTGCAAGGACCAGTCATAAAGTTACTTTCCAGCACTATTGTAACTTTGAATTGTTGCAGCCATTAAGCAAGGACTACATGTATGCATAAATATCCTGCAGTGGGCACTTATTAGAAAACATCATACTAATCTATATCTATAAAAGGGAAGTGTTTGTTTATATGTGCTCTATACAAACTTTCAGTCCTGCACCAATCTCGCTCAAACTTGGTAGATAGATAGGAAAGCATAGTAAGATCAGCACGTCGGAGTCTCCAAAGGGTAGGGGGCAAAAAGGACACTCTTCAGTAATAAGCACCAACTCTCTACGGCGCAGGTGCAGATTTCAAAATTAGGCACCATTTTTAAACTGAGGCACCAGCAGCTTTCCGGAAGCCGCAGTGATCTTCCCGAAGTGGCGCCGGCCCCAGCACCCCTTCAGGCAGGCCACCCTATACTGTGCAGGTGACCTCAGCCACTTCAGCCCAGAGGAGCCGGGCTGCCGCTGCTGCCGCAGCAAAAAACGGAACCTGGGTGGCCGGCAAAGAGCAGACCTTCAGGCAGGCAAAGACCAGAGGATGGGCAGGCATGCCAGCCAGCCAAGAAGTCGCCGCCTCAGCCATGCCACCCAGGAAGACTTGGGTGCTGGTCAAAAAAGTGCTCTGGGTGCTCCGGAACAGATGGGTCGCGAAGAGAAGAGGCTGGGCCTGTTGGGCTCCTGCCAGGTGGGCAAGAAGTAGCCACCTTGGTCACACCACCCGGGAAGACTTGGGTGCTGGGCAGAAAGGCACTCTGGGTGCTCCAGCACAGCACCACCTAGCAAAGGGAGGGAGGAGGAAGGGAGGAAGGAAGGAAGGAAGGAAGAGAGAGGGCAAGAGAACTGAGGGAGCAAGGATGGATGAGGGGAAAGGAAGAAACAGAGGAGATAAGGAAGCAGGGATGGAGGAAGGAACAAAGGAAGGAGGAACGAAGGAAGATGGGAATAGTGTGGGAGGAAGGAAGGGAGGAGGGAGGGATGTGGAAGGAAGATGGCAGTCAGACTAAAAAAAAACCCGAGCAAGGCCAGATAATCAGCTAGTGAACACATATTTTCATGAATGAGAAAATTGCTCACAGATTCACAGCACTATGCAGAATCAGTTCTTATCCCTCGGGAAGACTATTGACCAAACATTTATCATTGTATCATGACACAAATTCCACTATTATGATAGAGAATGGCATAAATCCAAGACTGTGCTGCCAGTCCAATAATCACAGGCAGAAAAATCTAATGTCTCATTGGTTCTTTCCTAAAGCCTTTCCCCCCCCTGCTTTTATGAGGGAAAATATCAATCCTACTTTTTATTGTAGGCAAGGAGAGTAAAGACACATAGTCTGTTGAATTCATATAATGTAATGTTTCTGAGAAATACAGATAGAACAGCTTGTGAAACAGCATCCTAAACACAACAATGCATTCCAATACAGAGTTAGGTATCACGATATTCCAGATGTTACCAAACACCAAATCCTATCAAATAGTAAAGTGGATTACAATAGAAGAAGGTTTGCAAGATTGTTTGTTGTCCACCTCCTGCCTTAGGAGATGATAGATAGATAGATAGATAGATAGATAGATAGATAGATAGATAGATAGAGAGAGAGAGAGAGAGAGAGAGAG
>JANHGC010003579.1:50442-74443 GCA_027560395.1 Boaedon fuliginosus
TAAAAAACACAGTCCTATACATCGAAATCATCAAAACACATTCATTCACCCAATCACACTGGCAAATCGTCTCCGGGTGGATGCTTATTTGCATTAGTAAATAAGTGCTTATTTGCATAAGTGCTTATTTGCATTATTTATGCATTATTTGCATAAATAAGATCTGGATGCTTATTTGCATTATTTACATATGAAGCAAAAATCTTTAATTTTTTCCAGATTTTTAAACTGTATTGTTATATTATATTATAATATATTACCATAATTCATATTATCTAAAATTTTCATGATAATCTTGCTATTGCTAGGTTGTGTAGCATATTTTTAATTTTTTTATTTCATTGTATATGTTTTAATTTAAATCTTATTATTTTGGGATGGTGTGGGTGGTTCTTGCAACCCTGTGTAGAAAGCATGGGCTACTGGCATACATATTTTAAATAAATATTTTATAACTAGTGTATTTTGATTCTACCACTATATCTTATTATTAATTAATAAATTTATATTTAGTTGTACTTTTTTGGGTGGAGGGCAGTGTTTGCTATTTTTGCACTTCAGTATGTGTCACCCAAAACTTAGATATGGTGTAGTAGTTAAATCATTAAATAAACACAGAGATTAAAGCAGCATAAAACTAGAAAAATACCCACTTGCTAATCATGTTCATGCAATATAAGATGTCTTTGGTATTTACAATTGCAAATGCTCTGCATTCTAACAACTGAATTTCATGCTCTTCTATTTTCTACTTTTGAGTCTGTAACTGGATCTTGATGTTTTCTAAATATTTGAAATTATTTTACATACATAAAGCATTCGGGATAGGATGCACAGTATAATTTTATCTTTAAATCAGCCCAAATTACTTAATTTACACAATTGTAGATATAGGATGGCTTAAAATATCAGATTATATAGTTGTGAAAAGAGGTGTGAAAAGTGATTACTAAAACAGTATTTTAACTGATACAATAATGACTTTATTATACTACCATTTACAGTTTTAGTGTAACATTTTTCTGTAACAAACTCAATGTCATTTGCCTATTGTATGGCAAAATAATGTTTTTACAGGACCAGCTCACAAACTATAAAATATGATTATTAAAAATTTATTTCTTTATTTAGTGTTTTATTTTATCTCCAGAATGAATCTGGACATCTACAGGCTATTGGTTGTTTAAGTTATAAACCTTTAGTTTATTTATTAGTGATTTATATTTTTATTCATTGATTTATAGTTTGTTCTTCTTTGAGTTTCCACAATTTGACCACCTTCCAAAAAGTAGTCCACACATATTGTAAATAAAGTCATTAATAAAATTTTAATTAAACCATCATAAAATACAAAATGACACTTAAGAATGAGCTTTTTCATCTTACGAACTCTTAGGAAATAGAATGTTATGTGCTTGTTGTAACTGTTAATCAAGCTTCCTTGGACATCGCATTTTATAAGCATGTGTGCTACCACAAAAAAAAAAAAAAATCTGCCCCTATTCCTATTGTCTGTAACCACTTTGTACCTTGTATATGGGTTCTCAGGGTCATCTACTAAGCTGCTGTCTGGGGGGAGGGACCCCTTGATCCTAGGCTATATAAGACTTTAAAGATCCGCACTGATGTTTTTATTTTTATCCCAAAAGACTAAGACTGAAAGTGCAGTTGTTTATGAACTGGTAACATATGCTTCCAATGCCCAGTTGTACTTAACCGTCTTTCAATGAGTTGAAAGCATTGCTAAGGAGGCAATCCACGGGAAAAGTTCTGAAACTTGAAATGCACCACATAAATTTGGTCAGTTGCATCAGGTTCACAAATTTCAGTGGTCTCACCCCAAGTTCTCACCAGATCTTATTGAAGAACAGTAAAGTGTCATGATACATTGAGCACTTCAAAAAATATATGCATTGTGTCTGTATGTGTCTCTCTCTGTCTGTGTAGGTTGGCATGTCGAATACATCATATCTACACAGTTACAAATATAATATTATGTGATATTTTATATAATGCATTATGTTATTTCCTTAGGGGTAATTTATATTCCTCGTAACTAAATCTATATTTGATTAAAAAATAATGTGTATGGCTTGTACAGCTGAAATTTACCATCCAGGCTCAGCATCTTGAATAGGCTGTGACTGTTATAATGTTCTAATTTCTGAAGGAAATATGAACATCTCATTTGCTAGGAGTTAAAGATGTGGAATGAGCATTAAAGATTTATCTGAACTGAGATGATTAGAGTTTTATTTCCTCCACTTCACCAATGGATTCATATTACTCAATTATAGTAAAACCAGGACATACCATGATATGATGTATCACACTATAGCTTGGAAAACACACAATAGAAGCAACACTTGATATAAAAGAACTACACAAAAATATTGTCTGAAAACCAAACGTTATTTTGGAAAACTTTGATGCGTGCACATTTTTCACTTTTTTCCAAACTGATAGTTTGCAGATGTGATGGGCTACAATGTCTATATTTTCAGGGCAGCCTGATTTAATATCTGAAATACTGGGAGTAGATCTGTGTGACACCAACTTAAGGAATGTTAATTAACATAGTACCACAATGTAGTTTTATTTACCTTTTTATTTCATTTCAGTTTGGAGCCATCCAAGTGCAGACGGACTCCTGGCAGTTTTCAATATAGAACGGAGTACAAATATAACAACCTAATAAACAGCACAGTAAGACAAATAACATCATGCCAGTCGAGGCAATAAAACCAACCCCCACCCAAAGAAATAAAAAATATATAAATCTGTTCTAACAATTGGGGCTCCATGCACCCTAGCACAAGGCCTGGGACAGATCTTTGTGGCCTTCCTGAATGTCATATGGATGGGAGCTGTCTCAATCTTGGGGGCCTTATTATAGAGAGCATGTGCATGTCAACAGTAAGTGACAGTGATATTCAAAAATAATGTCAAATGTCTGTGTGTCTAGGAAATAGCTACGTTTGGGACCTTAATAGAATTAGATCTAATACTTTTAAAATAATCTATATTGGAGAAAAAAATCTTTGGGTAAATAACACTTGATTCATAGCATAGCTGAATTTTTTGAGATGGACACACTTGAATACCAAACCATGAGATATGAATTTCAACAAATTCACATATGGGAATTTACTAACTTGAACTGCCCCTATTTCAAAATCTACTTTCATATTGGTCATAAAGAAAGCCTTATTAAGGGCAAAACAATTTTTCTAACTTGAAGGTTCTTGTCAGCAAAGCTTTGCTAAATATGCCATAACTCTGATCTTTCTAAATGCCATTAAACAAGAGTTATAGGTCTGACCAGGACACTTTATATCCCCTACTTTTTGTTTTTCATAAAGTTTTCCTAAATGATAAATATGAAGCCTAAAACATCTATTCATATAAAATATCACTATATTTAGTGCCTTATAACCATCCATCACATCAACTCATATCTGTCTATCCCTAGAAAAGACGTCTGTTTCATTATGCTCCTTTGTTTGTGATCTGCTGCCAAATTCATCGGTATGCATCATCTTCAGTAATATTGAGAGTTGTGTCTTCCATGAGTCTTTGCCACTGCATGATAAAGCGCTCTATTTATATTAAAATGAAGAAGTTCCTAAGGGAGACATAGAACCAAATGAAACAACAAACAGAGCTTTAGAGACTGAATATGTGAAGTGACAGCGAGAACAAAATGGTCACTCTTGTTATAGAGTGGCCCAAAGGTCTGCTGCAAGACTTAAAGTGGGATCCATCATGGTGTGAGCTTGGCAGCTCTTGTGAACTTAAGTACTTGCCATTGAAAGGTTGTTTTCCAATACACACACTGATTAATTTATTGGAAATTGTGTCGGCAGGGTGTGTCATTATCATATTGTGTGATCGCTTGTATGTGTATAGAGAATCAGTAAATATTCTGCACACTGCAAATTCTGAACAGTTTAGCTATGATTAAAACTGCAATTGGAGAATAATTCAGCAATTGGAAATGTTTAAGAAATGAAGCTGTGACGACCTGACTTGTTGTACGTTTCATTCTACAAAAGGTAATCTTTGACTGGAATTAGTACATAGAAAGGAGTATCCAGAAAATTATTTTTCTTGCACCTGGTTATTAACTCTTATCCCTAGTTTTTTCACATCTTGCTTTCTTCCAATGTGAAAAACAAGAAGAAAAATTATCTCTCCCCACCACCACCCTCCGCAGTTCCTACAAGTCAGTGTTTATTCCTGGCAACTGCCTGGACTCATCTCTGCATTTTTCTTGGCAAGATTTCATAAATAGTTTGCTATTGTCTTCTTCCTAGGGTTGAGAAAGAATTATTGGCCTAAAATGGGACTAGAACTCACAGTTCTTAATCATTACACCAAGCTGGTCTCAACACACATTTTGTTACATGCATCATATCATCTGCATATGGTAGCTCTATTACTCACCTTTCTTTACATAAGGACAAAAATGTCCATTTTGGCCTCTTCATTATCTTTTCGTGTTTTCTCGTCTTTATATTCTGCCTTATTCTCATAATAATATTCTGACGCTAAAGAATTATTTTGGATCACAGGAAGAATAGATAAAGAAAACCCCAAAGCTCTGAAAAAGTAGAAGACAATGAAAAGGAAGACAGAAGAAAAGATTATTAGATGCTATCAATGAAGGCAAAACCATGTGTTTCCAATTATATAGCAATAGTGTATAACTATTGCAGACTTGACATCCATTCAGTCACAAAGAAGTAAAAGCGACTGAATGATCAAACAAAAATGATGGGAAGTAACAGAATAGTATAAATGAAAAAAAGAAACATGGGTTAGTGCGCCACAAATGCTACCCAAGGTGAGTTTTACCTTAAGAATACCCATATTATCCAATCATACTAAAAATTAGGGACTATCTTGCAAGCCAACATGCTTTTACTTGCATTGCACCATTTAGAAGGTAAGTACATGGGGAATGGATAATGAGCTATTGAAAGTTGTTCAACTGAGGAAATCCAAATGGGCTGTTTGGGCTGTTTCCAGGCTGTTTCCAGGCTGATTTCCAGGCCAATTTTCCTGCCAAAATTGGCCTGAAAAACAGCTTGAAAATGGCGCCAAAACAGGCCGAAAAATGGGCAGGGGCGGGGCCAGCCAGTGGGGGGATTAAACCCAACCAGCTGGACTTACCTCTTTCTTTGAGGTGAGTGGCCGGGAGGAGGGCTGAGTGTGATCTGTGACATCTCCAGTCACATGATCACCTAGCCACATCCACCAAACCAATCCATGTCCACAGAACTGGTTGTTTAAAAAATTGAATCCCACCACTGATTGGAACCAGATGTGCAATGGCCTCAAAGTTTGATAAGCTGCAGTTGGCTAGCAGGTTACAGTTTCTGCAACCTTCTTCCAGAGAAATCTGAAAGGCAAGTACAAAAAATAGTTACAGAATTACAGAATAACAGAGTTGAAGGAAGACCTTGGAGGTCTTTTAATTCAACACCCTTGTTTAAAACCTCTAGTAATCCACAACTTTCTGGAAGCAAGCCATTCCATTGTTGTTCTCTTCTGCACTATTTCTAGAATCTTGACATTATTATTATTATTATTTATTCGATTTATATCCCGCCTCTCTTCACCCATTTGGGGAACATCTTTTTTTTTATTGCAGTGACCAAACTGGACCAATTGTGGTCTTACCAATATAGTATAAAGTGACACCAACATTTCACATGATCTTGATACTATCTCTGTTAATGCAGCCTTGGACTGTGTTGGTTCTTTTGACATCTGCAGCACACTGCTGGCTCATACTTAAGGGATGGTCCACTAGGGTTCCTAGTTCCCTCTCACTGCTAATGAGCCAGGTACCACCTATTCTATACCTGTGCATTTTGTTTTTCTTGTCTATTTAACATTATTAGAGTAATATTATTTTAGATATGTCGTTCTCTGGGGTTGTTTTGCTATCAAAAATGGTAGGTGCTCTTTTCCTGGTTTTTACACAAATTAATTTTTAATTCTGAAGAGAATGAGTAGCAATAAATGAAGTCTTATGCCTTTAGTCAATACTCTCCAAAAAGATTTGAAGAACAGTTTTCTTATTTATGTCTACTTAGGTAAGTTTAGTTAATGATAGCAGGCAAGAAGAAAATCCAAAAGGAATATTATTCATTGTTGAAAAGAATCTTTAGTAATTGTATGAATTACTGTATTTAAACTGCCAATTTGCATTTCCATCCTTCAGTGCAGCTGAAGGAATTGTCTGTTTTTTCCTTGAACAGCCTGGTTCACACCAGCCTTTTCTGCTCTTCAGTTAAAAAAAATTATGACTAATTTCTGATATGGATGGACACCCATTAAATATGCAGCTGAAGCTTACTTCATCATTTCTGTAGGTGCATCATCCTTTATCCCAAGGAAAGCAAGATGACATGAGAGTGTCATAAAATTCTTCTAAGTAAAAAGGTTCATTTCTCAGAACTGCTCCTGCAATCCATTTTTTTCCTTATGACAACACTGCCTGATAAAATCATCCCATTTTGCCTAATAATAGGCTTGATTTTGATTTCCTCTTCACCAACCCCTATCTCAGTATTACTGGAATAAATGTACTCTGCTAAAAACATGACCAAAAAAGTTATTTAAGTGTTATTTAATGGATAGTTATTCATCCATAGGGAAATAGCAAAAAAAAAAAGTCTTAAGTAAAACTGATCATTTTGTGTGTAGGGCCTGCTACTGTGTAGCAGTGAAATGCAAAGTTTGAAAATAGTGAAAGATTACATAAAAAGAGTTTCCTGCTCCAATCAAATCAAGGTTTCTATTTTACAACATTTTATCAAGAAAGCTGTCATGCTGAGACTAAAAGAACAAAATAACAAAACAAAGCAACTGAAATTCTAGCAAATTGTCTATAGGTGCTATTTCAGAATTAATTTTAGAAATTATTTTAGTAAAACCAGGATTCACAGCAAATAGATGTGTAACCGGACAGTTGAATTCATTAAAATCATCTCCTCCTTTTATGAATCCTCCACTTATCCATTCCCTCAATTTTATTGTCTCTATGGATATTAGACAAATTTCACATCCAGAATAGTCTGATGATTATAAAGTCACTTAATTGCTGAAAGATTCTATCTATGCTATATGTGGAGTGAGAGAAAATCTTTAATTTTTCTCCTTTGTTTACTCATTTCTGGAACAGATGAGGCTTCTCTTACTTTAATAACATAATCTTATTAACTATTGCACAAAAAAGCCAATAGGTAATATACATGATAACCTATCAAAGTGGTTTTTGCAGTATAAATAAGGACCCTAAGAAATTAAGATGGCAAAACATGTCTGATGTAATTGTTGCATGCTTATTAGAAGCTTTCCCTAACTGGAATCTCTTGGTATTTCATGTCCATCCTAATGTGCATACATAAGAGGAGACTGTAATTAGCAACTATGTCATTCATTCAGTAAACATTTCGGTGCTGTTTGATGTGACTGAACTGGGCATCACATATAATTTTACACTTTTATCATACCGAGCAATTGACAGGTCTCTAATGTCACTCTCAGAGCTTTTGCTCAGGTTGAACTTTGCCTCACAGAGGTCATTTTCCTGCCACTTGGGGAAAGAAGCCACGTCCGGTAAATCCTACAGAGTCAATAGATACGATAATAGCTTTAGGCACATTTTCTTAGAATCCAGGGACTCCCCCCCCCCCAATAAATATAAAGCAATGCTAACTTGTCTACCTATAACTATGTAAGCAAATGTTCTTAGGAGCACATTTTCCTTAGTTTTGTTTATTGTCTTATGGTCTTGAAAGAAATATTTTAATAACATTATACATGTTTTGTTTTGTGATATCTAATATGCATTGCTTATTTTTGTACATTGTTTAAAGGCAAGTGCAGATGTTAAAGCAAGAAAATAAAATGAAGGATGTGAAACTGCTTTAAAATATATATTATGCAGTACAGTTCACCTTTAGGTGTAAAAACTCAACAATATCAAAAACACTGACATTGATCTTCATTTCACTGGTATAAACACCTGATTCCTTATATGAAGGAAGTTTTGGCAAAAAATCTGAGAACTATGAGGCATAGTCCTGCGGATGGTAGCAAGACAATTCTACCTCTGTGTTTAGCAGTTTCTGCAAATTAGGATTTTAAATAAAAGTCATAAATGCAGTTTATTTGCACATTTATCTGGATAATTAACAGATGATTTATCTCTAGCAGATGTTTGCGATAAGTAAAATAACTGAATATTCTTTGACTAGTTTAACACAAAACAGATCGGAATATAAATATCCAAAATAAAAAGATGGATATTTTTTATGTTCATGCTTAGTGTTAAGAAAAGCTACAAAGAAACAACAAAGTATTTTAAAAACATTTGATTAATTTCAAAATTCATTCATTTTTTTCCCTAATGATGTATTTCTTATGAAAAGGAATGAATTTTGAATATAATTTCATCAGAAAAAATATTTTAACCTTAGAGACTTCAGCAGCAGTAGGAAAATAAAAAAAAAAACTTCTGAAGGCCTGGAATAGCTTCAAATTCAATAGACTATTGGGTCTTCTTTCAACTGATCTTTCTAAATATACCAGTTTAATCTTTCAGTGATCATTGAATATGCTATCTGCAGTCGAGGCTCTTAAATCCTGAAACCCTACTATTCAAACAAATACCAAATATTACTAAAAAAAATTCACAGTCAAGTCTCATCATCTTATGAGCATGCTGTTTCCATCAAACCATCAAATAATAAAACAAGAGCACCATTTTGTTGATGTACTTGGGTTGTTTGTTGTTTTACCATTCCTTATCTCCACCCATCCGTCCGTATCACCCTACATCTATAAAGGTTACAACATGGTGAGTGGACATTAGGAGTCCCTCCAGTCCAGTGTAAACACACAGTAGGATAACCAGTATTGCTTTGATTTTTAGTCATTTCAGGTTCAGGCAGCATAGGAGGATGAGCAGAGCAGGCAAGAACATTGATAAAAATGAATAAGGAAAGATGAAAGAGACAGCAGAAGATATAATGCTAAGGAATCATTTGTCTGCATGTAATATTTATTAATAGGAGATGTGGAATACACAAAGCATTTGTCTTTCAAGTAAAAGGTTAAGGCCTAAAGCCAATTTCTTTTCCTTTTTTTCAAAGTGGAAAGCATTTTTAGCTCTTGATAGAAGGACATGACTACAACCTGGCATGGAATTCTGGTGGCTTACCAAATGTTTTTTTCATTAGTGTACCAAGAAGTACATTCTTCCAGTCTTGACTTTCAGAATGACAAGCTAGAGTATGCATGCCGAGCTTTTTCAAGGCCCGTATCCCTTCAGGTTAAAAAGACGTTCGTATTTAGTGGGAGATTAAGAGTAAACAGAAGTCAATTTCCCTGCTTTCCCTTTCACCTCCCTTTACCTCAATTTAGCCTTCTGCAGCAAGATTGTTTACTTAGCCTGCAACCCTTCATCCCTTTACTTAATAGCAAACCCCACTGAACTCAATGGAGCATACTTTTTAGTAGAAAACTTATTCTTGCACTGTAAATAACCATTTTTTCTTGGGTGGAAAAAGAAGACAATGGCAGGAGTGTTAAAAGGCGGTGCCAGTTCTTGGAGAAAGTAAGCTTTAAATGGAAGATAATTCAACACTTTCACATTTTACCACAAGTTCAGTTAAGATGATTTATAGCAACCCAATAAGATATAATGCTTTACATCTAAAAATATGCTCTGTTCCTTGGAACATCACTGCCAGCTTTTGCAGAAAGAGAGAAACAGAAAGAAACCTGAACTTTCTAGCGTTTCTAAATAAGTCATTCTGACTAAGAAGTGAGATGATGACTCAATACTTGAAATGAGATTCTTGCCAGTGTACAGTCAGTCATGGCAGGCCTGTTAATGATAGCAGGCAAGAAGAAAATCCAAAAGGAATATTATTCACTGTTGAAAAGAATCTTTTGAAGGAACTCTGTAAATGGAAGATCTCTGTGGTCAAGGAAAAGAAAGGTAATTAAGTGGCATGGATTGTCACCATGTGTTCCACTTGGTTTAATTCAAGAACTACCGTTGTGGTAGTCACATTTTGCTCCAGAATATTTTCTAAGCAATAAATTGTTGCAGGAAAGTTTACATGTATTATTTCATTGAGTATAAGTTTTCAAAACTATGAAATTAATTTGTAGGAAACAAATTTGTAATTTGTAAAGAACAAAAATGAAATTTAAGCATAACATTTCCTGGGAGAAAAATGAAGATAGTATTCCATGGAGAGGAGTGGACACCTTCTTAGATATTATTTTTTATTAAAATATGTCAGTTAAAAATATTTTTATGATTTGTAATGGGGAAGTAAGTGAACCAACAAATGTAAATAAAGAGAACTAATTCAAAATATAAAAGTTAAGACAGTCACCAACTGCTCTCAAAGAGGACTTTAAAATATGATTTTTTTAGCTTGAGGACCACCAATCACCATACCATTAATTTGTAAAAAGTGGTAGAAGAGACCCTGAATTTTAACTATTTGAAAGTCATTTATATCTTCTCACTGACAATGACCAATCAACTATTATGTATTAACTAATTCTTGGGAACAGAAGGATTCCAATCTAGATTCCAATGAATCTTCTGCTAACTCAACCAGCACAGTTGAGTTCAACTGTGAAGTGTCCAAAAACTAAGTTTACTGCCAAGTCTAGAGTAGGGGACTGACACAAATGCCACTGTTGTTATGTGCAGAGTAAAGCATCAAAACATTAAACACTGATCCTTCTTTTGAGATCTTTCGAAAAATTGAAAAATTGAACATCAGTTATGGAATGGAGACTGTAAAACAGAAGTGTTGATAGCTAAGATTCTGGAGAGAAGAAAAGGAGGATATACCAGAGCAAACCAGAAAATTTTAAGGAAGTAATATGCCACATAAATGCACAGTAAATGCATAACAAAGTTTTGGTTAGTTTCTGCTCAATTGGCTCATCACACTCTACCTATAACATATAAAATAAACTATGATTATCTAGGTCTACACAGCATCCTAAGGCATAGTTTTAGAATCTTTAATGGCTGGGTTCTCATCTCATGCTAAGACAAAATGACTTAACATGGTGTACAAATCATGTGCAGCTGTGTTACTTTGGGTGTTTCTAGAATTGCATTCTATTAGTGTTTCTAATTTTGAAAACTACTTGTTAGTCAAATGTCTATGGAGATTCTCAGTCACCCAGGTCATGGTTGTCCCAAAGGTGCTTTGTTCAAGAAGCTTCTTGGATGAGAAGCAAAACATCTTCAAAGAAAAACCAGAAAGTCCAGTAGACTCTTGAAAAAAGCACAGTTGGGACATACTTCTTAGTCATTTTTTTTAAAAAAATACTTCAATGGATATATAAAATAAAATGCTATTAAAATAAAACATTAACCTCATCAGGCTTTCCAGTTTTTTCTCCTCAATAATGGATGTTTTAATATAACACAGGTGATCAGGATATTCCAATGACTGTAAAATGTTAATTTCTAATGAGAATTGACCAATCCAATGATTTCACTTCTCAATAGTACCTTGGGAGGAACCAGCATACTGGTAATATTGCTAGATATAAACTTTATAAATCTTTACTTATAAAAATGGCCAAGATCTAGTGAGAAATGTTTTATTGTTTACAACTTCAAATGCAGCTTCATAGAAGAGAAAGAGATCCATGTTATTGGCATCAAAAAGAATAAACAAGAGCTCTTGAAATTTTAATCAACCTTTTTCTCCCTTCACATTGTCACAACATTTCATCATATTAGGTACATACTTATCTTGTGAGCTAATGATCAACATATGCTAATTAAAATGGATGCTATGATTCTAAAACATTTTGGAAAGCCATATATTTTTTTAAGATCATAATTTCTATATTTTGTACTTTAGAGGCTTCCAAATACTAGTTGCCAGGTAATTTATGAGTTCTGACAGAAAGACATAATTATTCCCTTTAACCAGTTTACAATATTCAAATAATAATTATGTAAGAAAAACATTTGCCATGATTATCAGGAACAAAACTAGGGTGACAGAGCCAAATTCTACCAATTCATCTATAAACTGAACACATTTTCTAGAGAGTTAACAACAGATCCATATCAGATCTAGTTTACATATTTATCTTTAAAATATAGTTTATGGTGCAATTCCCGAATATATGTTTTTCTAATCTACTGTGCTTGCTGACCTTCCGATTCAATATTTTAGGACTGCAGTTTTTTAGGATTAAATATCAAAATGTATGTTCATTATTTTGGCAATAATTTGTATCTAAAGATTCAAAATAACTGAAATCACCATTAATATAAAAAAGACTGACACTCCTAAGCTACAAGTGGAATCAATTTTGTACCTTAAGCAACAGCCTCCCGAATCAATGTAATAAGTCAATTTTTCCAGACAGGGTTTGATTAGGTTCCATTGTTTTCCAGCAGCAGAAGAAAGAGTTTGCTAAATTGAATGAATGCAGAATGGATTGCATTCACTGAACTAAAGGGATATTATCTTGTCCAATTAATAGTGCAAATTGCTGATTTGTGGATAGTGAAGCATACTCTGCACTCAGCAAAGCTGAAGTTTACTGCATGGATTCTGTTATTTATTACATAAGCACTAAAAGTTCAAGAATCTCAGTAACCACAACATTTGCACTTCTGGGTACTATCTTGTGCAGAAAAATTGCCACCCAAAAGTTATTACCATGAACTAATATTAATTTTTTTTATAATTCCAGTCTTTATCTGTTCAGTGTCATCAGTCTGAGCATTTCTTCCATGATCTGAGCTTGGACTGAGATAATAACAAAACTGACTAATATAAATGTATTGGTGACACCTATCTCCAAAGTTCAGCTCAATTCCACCTAGATATTGAAAAACTTTGATGATAAAATAATAATGCTTGAACAACTACATGCAGCAGATCTTGAGATGCTGACCTCATCAGAGTGATCATTTAAAAAAATACATTTTTGTATACAAGTGTTCATACTTTCAAGTACAATCCTAATAGTGGCATTAGATAAGTATATATAGAATTGTAACTATTTACTGATAATGATATATCATAATATTTTCCCTTTCAGATATTTTCCTTTTTTTAAAAAAAAAACATTTTCTGTGTGGTTTCTTCTTTTCTTTGACAATGTATGTATTTTCATCATAATTAACTTTTTAATTTGTTCTTTTCCCTTTAATTTTTTTGTCTTTGTCAAAAATAATTTGTCTATGTCAGAAAAAGTACCATTGAAATTAAAAGACATAATCTCATTGCTGAAGAGAAAATCTAATTATCTCAAGAAAATATTCTTACCGTAGAGCAAAATGTAACTTTAAGAACCCAAATTTACCAATAAGGAATAATTTTACAGTCAGCCAGCTGGACTACCAAAGCTGTCATAATGCTATTATACTAGTATGCAAAGTAAGATAAGATGAATGGAAAAGAAGTATGCCAATATTTTTATTAGTTATTCCATTTGTGAAGCCAGTGTTTAATGAGGAGTGTGTCAGGAGATAAATTAAAGAAGCTGGAGACAGACAAAATTAATGTCTATATTTTATTCAATATTCTTTGTTAAGAGTTTTAGAATACATTTTAAAGAACTGTGGTTTACTGTAGACAAACTCAAGAATTTACCTGAATCCATTCCATGCTTCAACTCATAAATGTTTCAATAGGTCTACACAGACGGTTCTAACTAGAGGTATATCATAGTTTCCTTTGCATAATCTACAGAATTTTCAAGCAGCATCTTATAGTCTTTAGACACACTGAGCAAACTGCAAACTTTATATCAGGTGTCCTATATAACTTCTCACTATTCTGGTGCTGTAGGAGTGGTCCACTTGAGGTATTCCTCAAAGCTACAGGGTGCCCAAAGAAAGAAATAAAAATCAATGCAATTGTTTCCTATTCAAAAGACCTGCAAGAATTAGTATTTTATGGTATTAAAATGGCATTAAATTATTCAGAAAAAGCAGGAAGCAGACAAGCCAAGTCCTATTTACCTAAGCTGGTGGAAGACACACTACTCCACAACAACTGGCATCCATTCATCAACCTGGTTATCTTAAAGCTTGGACAAATGACCGATGATCTGATATTTTCTGGTGCTTTTTTTTAAGGGAATTAAGCAGCTTGGCGAGTCAATGAAATGACAGAAAAATTCACCCAGTAGTAGCTGAGTGGGGTGAAATAGCAATTTTATAATTCTGCCAGGCAAAGAAAATTAAGGGGTATTACTTGCAGCATACTTTAAATAATGTTGTTTTTAGTTAATTTTGCATTTATATGTATTTTCTCCAAAAGTATTTGTTGTGATGTTTATATCTCACCTTTCCTCTAAAAACTCAAGGAGACTCAGATAAAATTTGTCCCTTGTTTTATCCTCACATCAAGAAATCTATATGGTGTGTTACACTGAGAGATAGTAACTGGCTCACAGTGCCCTTATAGTTGACCAGGACTATCAGTTGATCAGGAAAACATATTTGAAACTCACTGAGAGCTCTCTGATCTCATTTCACTTCCTCAGTATATACTGAGGAATATATGTATTGGAGTTTTTTCCCCCCCTCTACAGCAGGGGTCAAACTCCTGGCCTGCAGGCTGGATACATCATGGGCTGGCTACACCCGATTTAGCAAAGGGGAAAAAATCCCGATATGTCATGTCACATTGCTGTGATGACATGAGTTTGACACCCCTGCTCTACAGAGTTTTAATAACACAGGGGACACTCCAAAATCTCATTTACTCCAAATACAAGTTATAAACTTATCTATAGAACAGAAGTGTTTGTTTGTATGTGCTCTATACAAACTTTCAATCATGCACCAATCTAGCTCAAACTTGGCAGATAAGTAGCAAAGCATAGTAAGATCAGCACTGTTGGGGAGCAAACAAGCAGCAACTCTCTACTGAGCGTGTGCAGTTTTCAAACTGACTGAGCCACCATATTCAAACTGAGGCGCCATGTTTTATACATATAAATTCCAGATTTTCACCAGCGGCAATGGGCCCAAGACACACGGCCCAAGCCCACCCCACCAAGTAAGGTTGCCTACAATGTTGGGGGGCACAGGGGCTTAAGAAGGTCTGCAAACAGGTGGGGCCCAGTGCCCCGTCAATCCCTGGCTGCCTTTCCTCAGAGACAGCCTGGCCTTGCCCCAGAGATGGCCTTGTCGGGGCAGAGATGTGTGAGGGAGCACCAAAGGCTTAACAAGACCCAGAAACAATGTTGGAGGGGGCACTGGGGGCTTCAGAAGGCCTTCAAATGGCTGTGGCCCTGTGCCCCTGTAAAGCCCTGGCTGACTTTCCTCAGAGCCAGTCCACAAATGCTGTGGCACAAATATTGTATACTTCTTTAAAAAAAAAAATGAGCAAGGCCGGGTAATCACCCAGTAGGGCATATAATTGAGTGCTTCTGGTAATATAAAAACTCTTGAGATTATTGGTGTTCTTGAGATCATTGATACACTTTAGCTTTTGCTTTTTTTCCCCCAGGAATTTTATTAAAATGTATTACAAAATAAATGTACAAAAGGAAAAAAAGTGTTAGGGTTAGAACTAAGAAAAAATATGAAACGAGTGCAGAAAGGAAGAAAACAAATAATGACTTCCAACATTTTTCAGTGCAGTAATATACAAAGCAAAAATCACAACTTAACATTTTGCTTTGCATTTCTCAACATTTCAAGCCATTTCTATAACACAATCGTTATAAGCATCAAAACCTATAAGCATCAAAAAACAAACGGGTTTTTTTTCAGGTTCAAGCAGAAGATAGAAGTAATATCCAAGTGGGAAAAAAATAACGTAAATTATCCTCTAACTAAAACAATCTATTTTGCTATCTCCACCAACTCCATCGCCTTTACAATCCATTCATCCACTGCAGCACATTCAGTAGCTTTTGTTTGTGCCTTTATACTTTCACCTGTCTTCTGTATGAACCTCTCAAAGGCACCTAATCACAACCAACAGGATGAAATGCACAATCAAAATAATATAGGCCTGTGTTTAATTTATAAATGAATGTGTCATGAACCAAGCAAATGATAACCATGTCTATTACTTTTATTGTGTAAATAACCAATTCAAATATGAACCCTGGTCACAGGAAGGAGAGATCTTCTCTGTAGCTACTGTACACCACAGAAGAAAACTTCCAGAGAATGAACAAACGTACTAGGTCACAAGTAATAATATGTTAACACATATAAATTTAATAAATAAATACACAAAAATAAAATAATAATAATTGACCAGGGAAGAGAGGCGGGGTATAAATTTAAACAAACAAACAAACAAACAAACAATAGATAAAATATATTCACCCAAAATGTCTCAATCCAAATTGGTCCTCTGGTGCTACTTTTAACTACTTTTAACACACAATTTAAGCTACTTTTAACACACAATTCCTAACCAAATGAATGATGTAGTTTGTCAAGATTTCATTGGGGTATAAGTCATGTAAGAACACTTAAAATTGCTTCTGAAATTACATTTTCCCATAGTTCAGAAAATTAACAATAACATATACGTATGTATTTAATAAGCCTGTTCAACAACTGTAATTCCTCCATCTTACCAAGTTTATGGAACTGAGCCCAGCCCACATATTCTTAAGTAATTAACAGTATACTATTGCATTTCCTTAGATATCTTGGCAACAGCCCGTTTAAACAGTTTATGCCACACATTCTATTTTTAACTTCATTCATTTGTAATGTAGTCTAATGGATATGTATCCGGCGCTTTCTTCTTGCAGGAATAAAGTTATCAGAAACTATTCCTCCCAAAACCCATGCCTCAAATTTTCATTATGACAAAAGAAAGAAACAAAGATTGCTGCATTGATCCATGAAAAACAAAATCTATATTTCAGGAATCATGGTGCACAGCTCAGCTTTTTGATCTTCCATGGGCCTTAGGAAATAATCCAGTACTGTGACAACATTACTCAAAGAGGTGGATCAAAAATATTTTCTGTTTTGTTTTTCCCCAAAAAATTTGGATGGAACTATAACATAGAGAAAATGACAGAAATATTTCCCAACTACATGAGATATTTCAGTGCCGGTGACCATATATGGACCACAGGCCACCGATTGCCCACCTGTGGTTTAACACAACAAAATGCAAACTTTATCTTTTCATAGAAGCACGTGGACAACAGTAATCTAACAATCCCTTTGGAGATGGCTAAAAAACTATAGGATGCAGTAGGACTGCCAAGTTGCCAAAGAGAAGGAACCTCACAATTGCATATCATATTCACTGCTGGAAAGTCTGTATAACCTTAAGATCTGTATAACCTGACAAAAGTAGTAGTCCCATCAAGATCGTGGGATAAAAAGCATATTATGGATTGTGAGCATTTCATTGAAACATCAATTGAAACATCCCATGAGATCAGGTGCTGGATCTTTTCCACACTACAGCAAATTATCAATACTGGTAGCAATAGCACCTCAACTTATATATCTCATCACAAAATGCTTTACAGCCGCTCTAAGCAGTTTACAGAAGCAGCCTATCGCCCTCAGCAATTTGTATCCTCATTTTACTGACCTCGGAAGGATAGAAAGCTGAATTGAACTGCTGGTAGTCAGCAGAGTTAGCCTGCAATACTGCATTCTAACCACTGTGCAATCATGGCTCTTATCAGTTGAGATCATATCCTCTTCTGTTCCAGTGGCATAGCTAATTTTTGACATTAACCTTTATTGGGATAGCCTGCTTCTCTTGTCTCTGCTAATTACCTAAATAACAGGGAATATTGCCCCAAAGCTACACACGTAACACACTCTAGCCCCATCCATATAAAGTTTTGGAAACTTTTTGCTAATGTGTTCTGCCCAGCTTGCAACAAATCAAACTTGTCACCCAGTACTTACAACCTCCTGTGACCTGAGGAGGGGCAAGTAAATGGACAATCTTCAATGACATGATTAATTTAGTACCCATTGAATGCAATGACAAGGGACTTCCTTCTAGGACAGACCAAGCATCTCACAAACTCCAGCAACGTCTTCCCCCAAAACTAAGTCACTGGGCCTTTTTTAGTACCCATCAGGGAAAAACTGAAGTTTTAAATCCTGTGTGAAATTTCTTATTCTAAAATTGGAATGAATTCTTTCTGCCTTGGCTCATCATGTGCCTTCTCTATGGGCTGTGTCATGTATTATTTGTACCCTTCTGGTCTATCTTTCTCCATACCTGATGCCTCTGCCTTAAAAGAGATTAGGATAAATATTTTAAAACAATTATTGTAGTGAAATTGTTCAATACATTCAGTTAACACTTCCTTAAAGGGCTATTTTATCTTTCCACTAGTTGATAATATGGTATTGCCTGGTATTTATTTATCTGACTGACTCTACGGGCCTGACGCTGGTCTCTCATGCAAAGTCACAAGTGGGTAGCTGTATGGGTCTGTAGCTGTATGGGCCTGACACTGGTCTGTCACAAGAGAGAGGGAACCCTGTAGTAGCTCTGAGCCCATAGCTCTATGTGCCTGATATTGGTCTCTTGCGCAGCATCGCAAGTGAGCTCTATGGGTCTGTAGCTCTATGGGCCTGACGCTGGTCTCTCATGCAGCATCTGAGAGAACTCCCTTGTGGAGTACTATGAAGCCATTAGACCCTCTAAGTGGTGTTAGAGGTGTCTTACCCACACAGTGTTTGTTCCCGGAGGGTAAGTGATGTGTGTACCAAGTTTGATTGAAATTGGTTGAACCATTCCAGAGTTATGTTGGAACATACACACATATATACATCGAATTTAATATAGAGAATTGGTTTCATTTGCAGCCATCCCTTCTTCCAAAAGCATTAGCTTCAAGCATGTTCATACTTTACCACTAGACTTGATGAATGATATTTTTTCCTACTTGCTGCTCAAATCGTGAAGCTGTTTGTATCAAATCAATTTTGCCCACAAATCTCAAATCACAAGCTCAAAGTTAATAATGCACTATTTAAAACTCAAATCTCCAATCTGAAATGAATTAGTCTTGTCTTGCAGCAACCTATGTCATATCAGGGAGCTATAAGCATCTGATACAATGAAAAAGTGATAAAACAAGCATATACCCAGGGTCATAATAGAAGCCCCAGACTTCTGTACTTGCATCCCAACATTGAATTCAAATATGTAAGTCACATTGTTTGGGTCATGATGTTACAATGCACATTGCATTGTTTATTCAAGGGAATAAAACATTTGTGTTATTGTGATGATGTGTGGAAATGACCTGGGAGACAGGAGGAAGATTTGCAAACTGGACAAATGTGTTAAAGGTATCTCAACCACAGAAAGAGGGATGTCCTGGGAAACATTCCAGAAATAACCTTCTAGCCAAGAGCTTCCCTAGTTTTCCAGAGAATAAAAGAAAAGGAAGAGGAAAATATTTTCAGCCTTGCAGGTGTCTGCTAATAAGTCTGCAATAAAAATACATCTACTTGTGTTTCTCCAAAAATAAGACCAGGCCTTCTTTTCTTTTGGGCCCCAAAATAAGCACTGGGGCTTATGTATGGGAGGCCCACTTCTTCTGCTTGATTATAGTGGGTCAAGAAGCCAGGTAGTGAGTTAGTACTGCTGCCACAAGGCGGAGAAATGAAGCTACCCCACACATCCCACACTGGCTTACTTTAGGACCCCAGCAACTTTAGGACCCCACCCATGCCCTGACACCTTCCGCGCTTCACAGCCATGGCACCAACACATCGCTCAGCCTCCTGCTCCGCTGCTGCTGCAAACAAGCAGAAGAGGTTGCCGGCAGCCTTTTGCTGCACACAGTTGCTGGGGCTGCTGCTGTAAGGCAAATGTCAGGGTGGAGTTGGCCTGGCAGCGGGGACCCTGATGTAAACCAGTTTGGGGCATGTGGGGTAGATCCATCACCCCACCTCACATCATGGCTGTGGCATCACAAGCCACCAGATGGAATGGTAGGGCTTATATTAGGCTCACACATAAAAACATGTTAGGGCATATTTTGGGGATAGGTCTTATTTTCAGGGAAACAGTGTAGTTGTCCTAGTTGTATTTCTCTAGCCTACCTTACTGGACTAAAATTAAAAGAACACTTTGTTGCTATGTTTCAGGACCTGTAATTATTATTTCAGTATCTGTTGTCACAGTCATTCTACTTCTACTTATAGGTCTTCGTATTTTGTGAACTTTCTATTTATATTAAGTTTCTTAATTTTTACATGTTAGGAAGGTTTAAGGCAGCCATGAAAGTGATATGATTTTTCAAGGCACTTCACACTGCCTGTTAAGTCCGACTTCAACACATGTAGATAGCAAGTTATCTTGGAAATGCCAATCAAGTCTATATAAGAACCATGGAGCAGCACCTTTACCAAGTACACTGTATTAACCAAAGATTAATGTGAAATAAACTTTCAAAGCATTGCTTATATCTTTTTATTATACGAAGCATTAATACATGCTTTTGAGAGGGTGTTTATGTCTCTCCCAGCTGAGCACTATGGAGCACCTAACTGGCCTCCAGAGGTTGAACACCCACAACTTCTGAAGGCAAGCCATTCCACTGGTTAATAGTTTTCACTGTTAGAAAATTTCTCCTTAGTCTAGGTTGCTTCTCTTTTTGATTAGTTTCCTTTAATTGCTTCTTGACTTTGCCTTCTGTTGCTTTGGAAAAATAGATTGACTCTTTCTTTTTTGTTGCAGCCCCTCAAATATTGGAACATTGCTATCAAGTAATCCCAGTACTTCTTTCAGTAGACTAGACATACCTATATCCTAAGCATACCCATTCCTCCAACTGTTCTAACTCCTAATAATCTTTGTTGTTCTTATCTACACTCTTTCCAGAATCTCAACATCTTTTTTATACTGCAGTGACCAAAACTGGATGCAGGACTCCAAATGTGGTTTTACCAAGGGATTAGAAAGTAGTACTAACACTTCACCTGATGTTGATTCTGTCCCTCTATTGATGGCTCTTATTTAAGTGATTGTCCACTAGGACTCCAAGACCGTTCTCACATTACTGCTATTGAGCCGCGTTTCATCTATTCTGTACCTGTGTATATGATTTCTCTTGTCTAAGTGTAAAACCTTACCTTTCTCCTATTGAAGTTCATTTTGTTAGATAAGGTTCAGTGTTCAAGTCTGTCAAGATCCATTTTGGGTATTGGCTATTCCTGCCAGCTGATGTTTGCAAATTTGATGAGTTCCCCATCTATTACCTCATCTAAATCCTTTATGAAGATATTGAAGAGTACTGACCCTAAGACAGAACCTTGGACTACTTTGGGATGGATTTGAGCTTGACTCAAAGGAGACTACATTTTTTCTTCATCATTATTGCAGTGAATAATTATTCTACAGTTTTATAAATGTTCATTGTTTACCTTTTGTGGTATTTGAGAAGTGAACTCTGAAATATAATAGCCAAATTTGTCCTTTTTGAAGTCCCCCCCGCCCCGCACTCTATCTACATGTGAAAAAGAGGTGGCAACTGTCAGTATTAGAGCTGATACAGATGAAACACACATTTTTGGCATATAGAATCCTCTACTGGGAATATCATATCAGCAAACCTGGTCCTTATGGGTACTTCCTTCTCCCTTTATAGTATCATGAATGATATTAACACTTCCATCAGTAAAAACCAAAGGACTATGGAACCAAGAGCTGTAAAAGCTGTTCAACATTATAACTTGAAAGGATAGTAAGAATTAAAACACTTTAGGCAGATTCTTTGGGGGATTGCTGGATAAAATCATCAGCAGGATGTTCCAAGACTAGCATTTAACATTTGGAAGAAAGACAGTCAGACTTGAAAATCATTTGGGAGATCCTGAGGCAGCAAAGTTATAATTCTACTTATATGTCAGAAGCCAAATGCCACCAGAAACAAGAATTTGCATTAATCTTTTCCATTTAATTTATTACAGGCTATAGGGAAATATTACATAAAAGGACCAAAACATATTAACTGAAGTAGAAATTAGTTATTAAACAAATTATTTTTAAACTGCTTTTCTCTTAACATTATACTAAAGATGATTTTGAAAAAGTTACAAATACAAGATCTATTAGCTGGGAACTACTGCTGCTATTGGTAACATTTAGTCTGATCCCATAAGTTAGTGATCCGTATAACTAAATTTATAGATATGATTTTAAAAGCAGTTCAATATTTTTTTTATTCAGTGATAGCTTCAAGTATGGAATTATGGATTAACTCTCCAAAATTGAAAGATTCAATTAAACCTGGCTTATTGCCTGTCTCTTAGTATATAACATATACTAAGATGTAAGGGGACTTTTTTTTTTTTTTTGCAAAAGGAACCATTTCAGTAAAAACTTCAAGCCTTGGCAATGTAAAACCAATTTATCTAATTACAGATCAAGCCAATCACTTGATATCTTATAAGGCTAGAGGTCACCAGTCCAGTATAAGCAATTAGCTGAGTTTCTCTGGTATTCCTAATACTTGCACTTCAGATCTGTAGCCCAATTCCCTGGACTGATTTCCCTCTGTCCCATTGCTTCGAGTAATGTAAATTGTATCTTGTCCCTAGGTAATTGAGATCAGTGTTGTCTTGTCTGTCCACTCGCTGTTGATGCCCTCTCAGTGCTGCTATAATGGTTTTGGTGGGCAATCAGACAAGAAGCCTTCTTGACTCATCTCTCATAATAGGTTGTCCTCCTCAGGCAAAATTGAATAACCCCCGATATGGCCTGCAGGCACGCAATACAAATTCAATAAGTCTGCAGTGTCAATGCCCTGTCATTTTTTTTTTTGGCAAAGCAAGTAATTATTCCACACCAACATTCAGCAATAGGAGGAAGAAACAGCTTGAGATAGCTTTGTCCGCCTACCTGGAACCGTTACGTTAATGGGATATTTCTCTAATAAGAAGTAATTCCATCTTTTTCCAATGCCCCTTTGCTCCCAGATTCATCCCTTCCTGAACATTTTCAAGTATATGTTTTGTGAAGGCTTTTTACCAGCAGCATCTGTGGGAAAGTTTAACAACTTCACTGCTGTTGTTTAATATTTTCCACTTTTATGGGTTACAGTTGCGCTGTCTATTTGCTTTTACTGATTTGTCAAAGATTTATTATAAACCAAATACAGCTGTTCTTCCTTTTCCATAAACTGAAGCTGTTTTGGCAAACTTAGTTTCCACTATGAAAATAAATTTAAAATAGTTTTCCTTCTCCTACAGAGCATCTGCAGCCAGTTGTCATTTAGTGGTCAGTTGGGTGCCAAATTGGTGGTCACCTCACTTTAGTGGAAAGCAAATGCCTAGGATTTAAAAATAAACAGCCAAAAAGGCAAGCAGATGACCTCTCTCCTTTTCCAGCATGTATTTAGTTAGCTCCCTAAGAGAAATTAAACCGTTTGTATATTCTGCAGTTCTATTTACGCTGGTTAATTGTGCATTTTAAAAACCTTTACCTTAAACTAATATTACCGCAATAGTTTAATAACCTTAAAAAGTTTTACTCTCATATATACTCACAAATAGAATCCTGGGGAATCTTTTAAAAGAAAAAAAAATGCTATCACTTTCTGCAGTAAGAATTAGGGTTGTAAAAACATCCATCTGTAAGTGTGTATGTTTCTCTGTGTGTAATATATACCTTGGATAATGGTCCACTTTTTGCAGTACATGGGAATCTCTTTAACCGGCCTTCAATACTATAAATTGATTAACTTCCCTCGCAAGGGGTGAAGAGAGGCGGGGTATAAATTTGATAAATAAAAATAAAATAAAAAATAAACTTTTGAACATATTTTTTTGTTATTGTTCTTGTTTCTTTTGTTTTGTTATGTTTTTGTTAGGCAGAAGATTCAATAAATGCTTCATTCTTGTTGGACTCGCTTAGAATAGAATAGAATACAATAGAATAGAATAGAATAGAATAGAATAGAATAGAATAGAATAGAATAGAATAGAATA
>JANHGC010003581.1:37432-54312 GCA_027560395.1 Boaedon fuliginosus
ATATGAGAAGAAGCATCAGTCACCTCTGCTTCCACTGTAGTTACTTATCTAACCTACTTAAAGCCACTCTAAACTAGAGTGTGACGAAAGGGGTTCCATACAGGTAACACAGCCTGCTGAATTATGAAGGTACTGTAATCCATAAAAGAGATCTATAAGCACAAATGCAAAAGAACTGATGGTGCATTAAATATGAACTTTAATAAGTTTATATTATAAACTTATAATACGATGCAGGCGAGTTATTCAGATGCCGGATATTGTAGCCATTAATAATTATTTTAATTCTACAGCATTTTATTCTAACACCCTAGCCTTTCATCTTAATTACAGTGACTTTAATACAGATGGAGTATCCATGGAGATAGAGATGCACTTTCACTAGGACTTTTGCCAATTCTTGAAGATAAAAATTACATGTGCTTTTGATATAACACCCAAGATGAGGACTAATATCAATCTCCCTTGGTGTGATATTTCAATCATGGCACTTCTATCAGCTCCAAATCTGGGATGGGTTGAGTCATTCCTCAAATTATCAGGTTGTTCCAGATTGGGTGTAAATTAGAATAAGTTTCTATGAGTTTTTAAAACACTGTGATGTGACCAGATTCATTGTGTCTAGTAGGTGGCAATGAAATTTCTGGGAATCAAACACTGGTTTCACACATTGTGCCAAACCATAGCTCATTTAATCATGATTTATAAAGCTATTAGCCATGCTATATCTTACCACACTGCTTAAGTTCATACCACATGCAAACTACACATATCAAATTATAACTGAATGCAATAGACAAACCCAGCCTAGGTTTGCTTATTTATAAAGAATAATGCACTGACTTTCAAAACAAGATTTTTCAAGGAAAGGTAAAATCAATATAATAAAAGTATTTTAAAGCCAGTATCTTAAAAGTTTAAACTGGGAACAGCAGGATAAAACGAATCCTTAAAAAGTCAGACCAAAATAAAATGAATAAAACAAAGGAAAAGCAACTCATATGCCTGAATATATTCATTAAGGCACTGTTTCTAGTTAGCTGTAATTCTTGATTAGTTTCTACTATTTTCCTACTAGGAATACCTAAATGATTTTATCATATTATGGGATTGAAAACTAGAGAATTATGCTTTCAGGAGTCTTTAAATACCTATGATAAGCAAAGTTTTAATTTTTGAGCTGTGCTTTTCTGCTAAAGAAAGACTGAGTTGTGAATTTTTTAAAATCAACCCATCCTGTAGAACAAACATAGTGAGTGATCAGTTGATGCTGAAAATGACATTAGATGAGGAAAAAATGCATGAGAAAGCATATAACCTAGCAGCATTCCTAAAGAGATTGAAAAGTTGGCAATTTTCTATCAACAATGCTATCAAATGGTAAAAAGAAGCCAATGAGTCATTATTTAACAGTGAAAAATATTGCTATATAAAATTAAGGAGAAATTCCTTTATTGAACATGTAACATCTTTGTTGCTCTGTGACTGAGATGGACAGTCTCCAAATTTGATGAATGAATGAATTAATGAATGAATGTGTCAACCCTGAATGATTTGTCTGTGTCTTCAGGGTCACATGAAGTAATGCAATTGATTGACCCTGCAAATAGGTGCATTACTCAGGACACAGATAAATCTCCAACCGGCCAACTCTCTAAAATAATGCATATAACTACCCATCTGCAAGGAATATAAATCCTTCCACTCCCCACCATCCAGTCAGAGCTGAAGAAACTTCTTGGAGGGGAAATTGAAAAGTCTTTGCTGAAAAGCTAGAAAGTCCAGTTGTGTCTTGAAAAAGCACCTTTGGGGATAATTCAGCTCTGCTACCAACCAAGCCTGTGGGTTCTGGAAGTGACGCATGCGTATGTGCATGGTCGCATGTCCCTGCACCCCCTCCTCTCTGCACCCTCTCCTCAGTTGTGTTTCGGCTCTGGAGTCACGCGCTGATGCATAGGGGAGTGCAGGGGCTCATGCATGTGGGGGTTTGTGCATGCATGCATGTGTGCGTGACCGCATGCATGCATGCACAAACTCCTGCATGCATGCTTGACCCCCCCACATATGCGTGTGATCCCCCTGTGCTCCTCCACCCCCATGTGCATGCATGCATGATCCTCCCTGTGCTCCCCTGTGCAACTCCAGAGCTGAAACAAAGCTGATCCAAAGATCAGCTCTGCTACCAACCAAGCCAATGCAGACTGGCATAGAGCAGGGGAGGGTGGGCGGACCCACTTGAAGGCAGCACACGTGCCCGGAGGATTTGGTCTGCGTGCCACTTCCAGCACGCATGCCATAGGTTTGCCACCACTGGTATATATTGTACTTGGACTGTATGGAGCTGATGCAGATGATATGGCAGGATGTGTTGCATCTTTGAATATTTCACTATGAGAAGAAAATCTAAAATAAATCAACAAACAAAAAATACTTCCTTGAAGGGAGAATACGTCAAGGACATGATTATGTTGACCCATGATTTTGAACAAGGCGAGCATGAATTTTCTTAAGGGTCAAATTACATTACTATGTAAAGTAGCAGTGGGTATATGATTAGTTTCTTCCATGCTGCTAAATATTATGTTCATATGACATGGATTGAATCTACACATTTATTTTATTTGTAGATTATTCTTTATTATCTTGAAAAAGATTATTTTTTTACAGGCATCAACCTATCAGCATACACAAGAAATAATGATCCAGTTGCTGCGCACCATTAACAGGACTGTCATTAGAATGGGAAGAGATGACCCCTTAACCGTGAGTCATTGATTTTGTAAATGTACTTTATTTACTACCAGGGCTTGGGATATGATGTGCACAGAAGCACAGAGATACAAAGCAACCAGGCAGAGAAAATTTGTCTTCCAAGGCAGGCCCTTTAGTGAGCTTCCACCATCCACGGGAAAGAGAGATCTGATAAATGTCTCCTTGTTTTGGTATTGGAAACTTCCCCCAAGCAAACTTTCTCTCTCCAAAGCTAGTATTACTGCAGATATAGTTAGGAGGAGACAGAGTCTCTTTCATGTCCTATTCAGTCAATTGTATTAGTTTACAATTTGGTTTGGTCCATCTTTCTGTTTAAATAAGTTTAATAAATCCATCTCCAAAGTATCTACCAGCTCAAATACCTAGATGAATTCATCTATTTTGTGATATAAGAAGTAGTGTGGGGCCAAGAATGAGTGCTGAGATATCTATGTCAAAAGAAGACAACAAAATTTGGGTAGATCCTCATTCTTGGTTTCTTAGAGAAAGCAGAAAGCAGAGCTGAGAGAAAGCAGAAACCTAACACCAAAATGTAGCTGACAAAAAGCCACTTGGATAAGTATGTCATCAAGGCTTGACAACTAATCATTTTATGGAAGCAGGAGATACAAATTTTGAAGATTGTGTAATTTTCAGTAAGCTTGATACTTCGAAACACAAAAGTATCACCAGGACAAATAATATTCCATTTTTTCCTCTTCTGTTTTCAATGAACCATTTCTAGAGATAACTACAGTGTTGAGATATTCAAGTGCAGAAAATGACTGGTCTGACAGTTTTAAAGACTGCTCTTTCAGGTTGTCAATTTGTAAACATAGATACTTTAAAATTTCTTTGGTATAAATGGTTCTTAGTTGATATTGACTTACCTCTGAATATTGTTTTCACAAGAGCTGTTTTATGTTCAGATTTGTTCTGAATACAATTCCATTTACATATCCCTTATATTTATTTTTGGCAGCTATTGTGACCATAGCTACCAAACTATTGCCTTTGTCTTCTGGCATCATCATGATGTCAGTGTGATTCCAACTGAGTTAATGTCTGCTTTTCATTGTATGTTAGATTTCAAGCAGTGCATGACATGTATTATTAATGTAATAACATGTATTATTAATGTAATCTGTGAATACTTCGGTAAAAGGGATCTTTGAACAGAAACTGTCAAACCTCAGCTTTGTTTTCCTACATTTGATTATTAAATTGCCTTAATGTCTACATAGTTTAAAACTTTTTCACGCAAGCTAATCCTGCTTCTGAAGGACAATTCAATTGGTTTTAGTTATGTCATTTCTCCTTTAAAAAATGCATGTGCAAATGTTACTCCTTATACATTTTAGCCATCTAGTTATCTAAGATGTGAAACAAGAAAATAGCCACTTTTCATAAATGAATAGTCAAAGAGTAAGAAAACCCTTTCAGACCATGCTATAGCTTTGCATAATCTCTGACCTTGTTCCAGATGGTGGCTAAGTCTTTCTAAAATGCCACTTGTTTGGTTACCTGTAGAGAATAAGAATTTCCTCTGAGATGTCTTGGCAGTATTCCAAATTAAAGTGGAAAATAATCTCACCTTCTTTCAAACCTTTGATATACAGATAATTGGTGTGCAAGAAGGAAGTTAGCAAAAGGATTTTTTTTCTGAATTTACTGAAAGTTCACTAAAGTGCAGTCTTCATTAGTAACAATAATGCCGTACTACTACGGACATTTCAATATTGAGTATAAGAGCCATGATTATTCAAATGTACTTTGCAAACCACAAGCCTGCTAACTGAAAAGACAGAGTTGGGCTTGAGTCAAGTAGCTAATATTTAGGGGGAGAATGACTCAGGAGAACTGTGAAGGTGATTTGTTGAAATCTGCCCAAAGCTATTACATCTCCTTGAATAATGTCAACAGCTGCACTTTAGAGATCTCTTTTAGTCCTCCCCCTTCTTTTCAGTGGAGATGTCTGTGCTTTCATGAAATAAAAGGGGTATTATAAATAAAGTAATAAATGATGTTCATCTAGGGTGTCCAGTGGTTGCTTCAGATGGTCCAGGCAGGTTGCTTTTCTAGGTCATGATATTTTTGGCTTAGACTGCATTTTGCTCTCATTTGCAATTTTGAGTTGTCAGCACCACTTAGCATTCCACTGATACTAGGAAAGGTGTCACGCATAATGAACGTTGTATTGGATACACTTTCCACAAATGTCATTTCTCATCTTTGCACACTTTTGCTTACATATTCTTTTAATGGGATATTTTCCAACTTGGTGCCTCTGCTCTAAACTCATCATTTCAAGCCAGGATAGCCCCAAAATTTTATTGCTTGTGATAATGGGAGTTGTAATTTAATGAATCTGGAGACAACTAAATCAAAGGCAACTGTATTAAATTATTCATTAGGTATGTAACATTGTAGTTAATGTGTCTTTTAGTCATCTTTATCTCCCTTCATTTGCTTCTGTTTTTATAATTTTCAGAATCACAGTTATATGACATCTTATCTGGGTGGCATTCAAGGTCTTCTGCTTAAATATGGCCTGACAAATTGGATAATGCTTCACCTTTTCCATTTATCCAAGGTGGAAATGCCTAACCTAGAAAAATCAATTTTACTTCTTTATATCACGTTTATAATATGAAGATTAACTTTGATGCCTTTTTTTGTAGTTTCTTTGTCTTAGATCCTCTTTATTACTTGCACATAGGAATTATTTCTGGATTTTAGAATGATGCATTGGGTTGTATACATTGAATCACAATGCTAGTCTGTGTATCTGCTGTCTAAATGCATATGCTGTCTAAAGATATTCTGGTCCTTTTCAGACTAGACAAAGTGTGACAAGAGGATAATATATATGGCACTAGTATGGCACACAGTATGTTAATATGTTTTGACTATGTTTTTATACATTAATTTATATTCATGTAAACAATGTAGTATTGCTGTTTGAATAACAATAATACTAGTAATATTAGTAATAGCAAAAGGTACAAATGCAGAATTGGGGCAGCCACTGTTAGCAGCTTAACAAATGAAGATAAGTTTGTTGCCCAGTTGGGATCATCTGCTCTTGACCCAGAATGGATGGGTCAAGATCTTGCAATGCATACGCTGAGTACATTGCCATGATTGGTCACCTGGCTGGACTATCCCTAAATTTGGCCATGCCTAGAAATATCTAGAGTTGATTGGAAAGAGCCAAATTCAGGAATGAAAGTTTTGTATGACTTTACAGTTGTTTTGTTTTGAAGCCAATGGCTAATGGAATTCAGAAAATTTGCTAAATAAGGACATTGAAATAGGGAATCTTGTTGGATTGCTTTGTTGCCTTATGCCAATCGTAATTGTGCTTTAGATTCTGACAGATAAACTCTGCTGAGAAATTGGCTTCCAGTTATTTTATGCTCTGAAATGTCATGGGTTAGCCAACAATGTACAAATTATCTATGGAAAATAAATATATCCCAGTTACATCAGTTTTAGTAAAATAAGGAAAGTAAAACATCTGCAGCTAGACTTTTTATGACACCTGAAACTGGTTGGATAAGAAAACAATTATAGTTCCTTTCTTTGGTGTAAGTCTGTTCACTTGCCCTTTGCATTTTATTTTTTCCAAAGAGTATTCATACTCTTCTTACTTTGTAAGGAATCACTTAACATACTTGAAGATAAGTGATAACTGCTTGGGTAGGGAGGTGGATGTGTATAGAAAATTATATTTCCATGATTTAGTTAGATGCTCCTATGTAGGCAGCAGAATATTGGAACCTGCCTTAAAGAATTGCAATTTTAAAGCACTTTGCAATTTTTAAACACTGTGGCACTGGGAAAGCATTTCCATGAAACTGTAAATTTGACAAATCATATCATATGTTAACTTGAAAGTATTTTTTATAAATCTACTTGTGTTTACAAGATGTATAATCATGCTGTAGAAGACAGGGCAATCCTAAGAATGCCTTCTTAAATGCAGTCCCACTGAATTCAATGGTATTTATTCTCAGATAAATGTTCAGAGAGGCCAAAGACACTTGTCCAGGTTCTCCTTTGCTGATGATCTTACTCTGCTTTCTCATCTGAGTTCCTTTTCCCTTACAAAAAGGTATTTGAGTCCATTAATTTACTGTTGTTCCTTCAAGAATAAAAAAAACTGAGAAAGAGCTAGGATTAAAAAGAAACTCTCACCACAGCTACTTGGTCCAGATGGTCACTGAACAGGCTGTGAAAGCAGGAGGACTGGCTCTTGATGCAGATCTGTAAGCAGATGTTTAGATGATTCAGTTTCCTGCATGAGGATTTTCAACATTATGGAATAAAAGGAGAATTTCTGAAAAAGCTTAGCTCCCTTGCACCTAAAGAATGCCATCCTGAAACAGAACTTTTGACATGTCTTGTAAAAACCAGTAAGGAGAAAGACTTGTTAGGAAAACAGCTGTTGAATCATTCACCCTATTTGGGTGAAGAGAAGCAGGATATAAATCGAATAAATAAATAATAATAATTGCATTAACTTCAATCACCATAAACATAGCTCTTAAATTATTGAGTCCTGAGACTGAAGAAAATATGTCAATTTATTGCAAAAGAGATTATGCCAGTAAAAGAATCTAGAAATATACAAAACATATTTGATTAGTACAGTTCATCAGGAAAGTAATTTATATTAGAGTCTGCTGTCTATTAAGTGCTGTGAGTAAAAGGAGAAGGTATTCACTGTACTGTGGGAATAATCATTTTATTGAAGATGTCATTCAAAAAAGACTGTTTTATTCTTCCAGTTTTCTTCCTTCAAAATAATGTTCTCTGCTGAGCAAATAATTTCAAGTACAATAAATTCAGAATATGCAATATGTGCTATACAATATTTTACAAATGTTTTTCCTCTTACTTTCCCCCCATGTTTTCATAGCATACCATAAGTTGGATATAGCTAGTGTTATTGAAACCTATACCTGGGTAGTAGATTTATGCAGTCCTACTATTAAGGTCTTCTGGATGTGGACCAATATCATCCTCAGCACTGTCTTCTTTGCTATCAGCACTTTTTAAAAAGAAAATATGGAAAATATGGACTACTTTTCAATACTGAGCAATAAACCTGATGTCAATAGCTCTTAAACTGTGTTTATTAAAGATCTAGGGAGCCTCATCTTTCCCCTTCCTAAAATTTCTTCTTACAACTCACACCTCCTAATGTATTTGCTCTGCTTGAGTTCGCCTTCTGGGTGAAGAGAGGCGGGGTACAAATCTAATAAATAAAATAAATAAATCAGGGTTTCTCCCCCCCCCCCAAGCATTTCATTTTCAATTTTAACAGCAAGGCATTTTTTTGTTTTAGAAATGCCTCAGGAAGCTGTGACGTGCTGGGTCTGTCTCATTAACAGGTGGCTTTCTTGTCCATCTTTTTCAATGCTGATCAAGGGAAAGAAAGAGGTAGATGGTTCTCTTCCACTGTTAAAAGAGATTGCTGTTACAAATCAAATAAAGCAACATTTTTCTTTCTTTTTTTCTTTTTTGCTCTATATTCTGCTTGGCCTATGGGATAAGACTAGATCCAGCAAAGAAATTCAAATTTGGATTATATGGCTGCCTCATCTTGATTAGAATGCCAGTATTCACCTTTACTGATCATTCATGGATTGTAATTTGAAGCTGAATGCCAGTCATGATAACAGATTGCTGAAAATTACAGGATTTCTTTCGTCTAGTTCCTTGGTTATTAGGATTTGGGCCTGTGAAAATGGTCCACTATTTCAATAAGTACAGTTCTGGTAAAATGCTGGAATAAACACCCTTACCTTTACTAGAGGCACATCAATAACTCAAGGCTTGTGGCTGCCAGTAATTTCAGTATTTTGGAGCTTGCCTTTAATGAAATTTTCTAGTCCTTTAAAAATATTTCATTTCACAGAATTACACACAGTATTTTCGTGATAATCAGGTTATAAAACAGGGTAAATTTTGAAATTATTTAGCCTATTTGGAAATAACATTTTGATTTAAATTCTTGGTGTAAGCTAAGAAATATCTTTCATGAAAACCATGGATATTTTTCTCTCTGTCTCTCTGTTCAAATGGAGTCAGCAATGGTGTTGCCGTCACACCCACTTGCTTATATGGTCATGGAGGCGTAGCCGCACCATCCCCCGTGCCCCGCCCGTGCCTCTCCCACCTGAAACGTCACCAGCCCACCACCAGGTGCTCATTATCTCCTAAGTGGGGCGTTAGCCGCAGAAGGCGTCTTCTGTTTCTGGCTGGCTTGTCTGGCACACCGCAGGACAGCTTGGATTGCAGCCAGGGGGTGTTGTCGTGTGGCAGCCAGCCCACGACACATCCCTCCAGACACTCCTTTTCAGGTGCAGATTAACTTGTCCTTGACCTTAAGAGAAGAATGTTGTTGTGTCTAATCTTCCACCTCTCCATGAAATCCCGGCTCCCAATTTCCCAGGCACTAAGATGTGGCAGCTTGGAAACTTCTGAGTAAAATAGGGCTTCCAAAACTGACACTACCTTTCTTTAGAGACAAATTTATCTCTCTCATAGTGAGAGTTTTGAAATGAATTTCATGGCTACACTGAGTACATGTATAAGTATTTCCCTCATGATAAGCATTGCATCTATGAACAAAAGCTAGAAAAAGGGGCAGATCTGTGCTACTGTCAGAGCAATTTGAGCAGATGCTTTGTTTCTCACAGTATATAAACATTTTCTTTATCCTCCTTCACGTCTGGTCAAACATATTTGCAGGTTTTTAAAAACAGAAAATACTGAAAGGCCTGATTGTCAGAAGAGTGAATGAACACACACACACACACACACACACACACACACACACCATGGAAGCAATTGTTTTTCAAACAACTTCTAATTTTCTGGAAAAAAAAATGCATTGATCATGTCTACTTGACACGTGAACTTCTTTGCAGTTCATTCTGACTTACTTTGTCAGGGAAATCTGACTTCAGTTCAGTAATACTCCTGCACCAATAGGCTGCTGTTTTCTCACTTATGAGCTCAATGTTCAAGAAGGAACCTTGACCTGGACCATACATGGGACCTGTGGTAGTTCCACGTATTATCCTTGGAGAAACATTTGTTACGATGTCCTGTGAAAACAGTAAAAAATAAAAATTAGCAATTCAAAGTGAGCAAAGAAAAAAACATTTCTACTTCTTAATTCTGAAATTTTTCCCTCTAGGGATCCATACAGGTAGTCTTTGCTTAATGATTTGTTCAGCAACCCAAATTATGGTGGCACTGACCGAATGATATTTATGTCTGGTCTCAAAGTTATGGCTGCGGCAGTGTCCAAATCAAAATTGGGTACTTGGCAGACTTCCCCCATTTTTGACCTCAGGTGAGCTTCAACTTCCTCCCACTCACCTGACTCCCCCCTACCTATGCCCTTTTGGTTGCCTTGCACATTACTGCCCTGCAATAGAATGTACAGCTGAAGATGGAGTAGGAGGAGTAAGTAGTTGGCAGTGGCACTGCAGCTTCCCATGGAGGAGGTAGCACATTCCACAGAGGGCCTAAGACCAGAGACTGCGTAGTCCTGTACTAGTTGTTAGGAGAAGAAAAGTTTCAGGATAGTCTCACCTGAGAATCTCTAAGAGGCCAGCCACAGATCCTGTCTGCTAAAAAATTGAAACAGGCTGGGTCAAGGAGATGAACCTTTTCTGCTGTGGCCCCATTCCTGTGGAATATTCTACCACTTTCTCCTCCCTTTTGGCTTTCCAGAAGAGTATCAAAATCTGGCTTTGCCAGCTATTCTGAGGTTCTCTGGTAGTGGGTGATGGAATAAGAAGACCTCATCCCATCCTGTGGGGCACTTAGCACTCCTGGTTCAGTTTTAGAATAGTTCTTAATAATATTTCAACTCTGTATTATTTTAATCTTTCAACTATCTTTTACTTGCTTTATAATCTGTAAGTCATCCAGAGTCATCTTGTAGGGGAGATGAATAGCATAATAAATAAACAAATAAATAAATCTTTGTTTACTTCTTACATATCTACATGGTATTTTTGATGCTCTTATTATATTTGAACCTGATTTTACCTAAATTCCTGATGTTATTTTAGTTTCATTCATGATTACCATGAGTGAATAAATAAATACATTCATGCAGAATTCCCTCAGTAGATAAACTCTAATGTTCAAATGCAGACATTCAGTTTGGTGGCAGACAACTCTTCCTGTACCATTTACTAAACATAGTCTACATTAGAAGTGAGAAGCAAGATTTGTAGCCAATAGGCATTCCCTTTAGGCAAATTTCAGCCCTGGTATTAGTATATTATGTCTAAATAGAAAATACAATCCATAAGCATTCTGATTATTTTATTCATGCTGCTTTTTGAATAAAAATGTTGTATGATCATTTCATTTCATTCAAAAATAAGAAAGGTTTAAAGAATATTTCAGATTTAAATTTGTAAATAATCATTAACATTATTGTGTTGTTTGGAAACATCACCTACACTGAAAATCATTTATAGAAGTATGTAAATTTACAGATTTAAAATAAAAACAATTTTAGGTAAAGGCCATTTGGTTAAGGATTTCATAGAGGTATTTGGTTAAGTATCCCTACTCACAATCTTGTCACTTCTGGAGCGATAACATGAACCCCCATTAGTATATGGCAATTAAGATCAATTTACATATTTTAATTAAGATCCATCCCACATAAAACAATTAGGGTAATAGGCATACTAACTGATTTCATAACATTTGGACGTTTTTCCAACTAGATAGACAGGAAACGTTAATTAGCATTAATTAGTGCTGATCTGCATATGTTTGATAAGGCATACCCTCACTACAAATGATTATTTATTCCTGAATCTGCCAAGTGCTACCATAGCAGAAAATAAAGGAACTTCCTTCATATTGTATGTAAATGTCTGGTAATTTTTACTTGTTTTTCTATTTGGACTATATATTATGAAATAAATGAGTAGAAATGAATATACAAATATATACATTCATATATAGAGAAAACATACTAATTAATGTGCAGCAGTTAATAGGCACTGATGACATTTCCATAATAACTGTGAAAATGATGGTGTTTAGAACCTTTTCTATTACATTTTGTCTTTATATCCTGATACTACAAATCAGTATAATTTCCAGATAATTTTTTTTTTGGCAATCTATAAAGATGAGGATACTGTAATATATTTAGAAAAATACAGCATTTGTCAGTGTCTCCTCCCACTGAAATGACAACAACATCAGCAACAACAACAATAACATTTGCAAGAAATTATACTTGCCTGCAAGTAAGAACTGGTGGGACTACAGAGAAATAGAATATAATATAGAAAAAGAAGATAGAATATAATATAGAAAAAGAAGATAGAATACAGAAGAAAAAGAAGATGAAAAATAATTCTGGGACAAAGCACCTGCCCCATAGCACCCCAGATTTAACAATTATCGGTAGGAAAGACAATGACGCCTGGATAATGGACGTAGCAGTACATGGACATAGCAGTATAGAAGAGAAAGAACTGGAAAAGATAAGAAAATACAAAGACCTGCAAATAGAAGTAGAATGACTGCAACAAATAAAGCAAAGGTAGTACCAATAGCAATAGGTGCTTGAGGTGCAATCCCAAAATAAGTGGGGCATCACTTGAATTGACAAAATCACCATCAGCAACTGCAAAAGGTAGACTTACTACAGTTTACATCTTGCAATGATACCTTTAACATCATGAAACAACAGGTTTGGATACTTACAGAACAGTATATTTGAAATGCTATGCTATGTTATTCATTCATTCATTCATTCATTCATTCATTCATTCATTCATTCATTCATTCATTCATTCATTCATTCATCCATCCATTCATTCATTCATCCATTCATTCATTCAGTTAGTTAGTTTTAATCCTGATCCTGTGCTAATAAGAAGACTATTCTCTTCAGCTTTACCTTCAACATACCTCTTTCTATACCCAAGTGAGTATTTTATTGCCACAGACCCTCTGTTTAGTGGAGATACCCCAATTAAAGCATCCAAGGCAGCTGTCTCACTTCCTGAACACCTCAAATAAAGGGAATCCAACACCTCTTTGGGTGATTCGTTCTGTTGTCCCAGGTCTCTTTCAGTTAGGATTTTTTATTTTCAACATTCAGTAAGAATCAGTCTTCTTGTAGTTTAACTGTGACATTTTGTGCCTTGCACTCAAGAAAAACAACAACAGATCCTAATATTTTTTTCTATATGAAATTCTTTCAGCTATTTGAAGAGTGCTATTGTATCCCCCTCACCTGTCTATCGTCAAAACTAAACAAAGGAAGCTACCTTTAGTCACTCTTCATACAACTTAATTTTCTATAGCCGTGATATTTCTTGCTTTTCTATGAATCCTTCTTAGAGTTTTGTCCAGGTCTAATTGTTATGGATATTGGATCTTAAGGGCTACTCCTGGCAATCATGATATGTAGACAGGGGGATTCTAAATATAATCTAGTTTATTAAGGTAAACAAAAATAGTAAAACCTATCTTTCTATTCCTTAACAGGCCTGTGCAGCTACTCATTCAGGTCATCACATGGAATGCACAGCACACGTCATCAACAATATCAAACAAGAAATCAATAGGTAAAGGTATGTACAGTTACTTATATAGTCAACGTAGGAAACCCCTCCTCTTCCAGGAGGGGCATGAGTGTGGGGTCTGGTAGCTGCCCAAAAGCGGGCTGTGTGAACTAATGCTGTGGTCAGCCTAATACCAGATCAAAGATCTGACACTAGTTTCAATATTCAAAGTGTAATCTGATGAAATAGTATGATAGATTTTTCATGGTCCGGATGCATCACAAGCTGGCCACGGCCGCGCCTGGTTTAGTGAAGGGGGGGGGAAGTCCCAATCGTCACGTGACGCCGCCACGCCGCCGCCGTGATGATGTGAGTTTGACACCCCTGTTATACAGCTTAAACTTGCTTTACATCACATTTTGGGTTCCAATTCAGTTTGCATTTGACTACTCCACTACAAGATTCCTATTGCAAGTACTATTACCAACCTGGGTACCCCTCATCCTATACCTGTGCATTTGATAACCAAAGAACTTTGCATTTATCTCTGCTAATTTTAAACCTTTTCTTTGCTCTTCATTTCTGTAAAGCATAAAGATTGTTCTGAATTTTATTTCTGTCTTTTAGAAATAAACACAATTTTGCATCATCATCAGATTTACTAAGCGTTTTCTAAATCGTTAATGAAAATAGCGTGCTAAGACCGGGAAGGGAACCTAATAGCCTGTCACTTGATATTCTGTATCAAATATATCAGAATACATTATATTGTGTAATCCATCCCATACCTAACTAGATTGCTAATGAATATGACATGGCCCAACCCCAATTTATAAAAAAATAAAAACACATGTAACAGTATAAATTATAGGTCCAAATTATTTAGGAAGCATTTTATTGTAATTTTATTGTAATATTGTCCTACCAAATGTTCTACAGCATCATAGACAAATCATATTGACAAATTGATATACATAAAATATAGACTTCTCTCCATAGTTTGTTATTTAGATATGATAAAAGTCTTTAATGGTCACTTGACAAAAATACCAAAAGAACATATGATTTTTTTAAAAAAAAAATTGAGTTTCTAATCTGATTTTAATCATAAAATCAATTAAATCTGTTTCTGGAAAAATAAGTTTTCATCTAAATAGGGGCCACTAGTCCTTTTTTTTTTTTAAGTCACAAAAAGTTAGTATTAGTCTTCCACATAGTTTTCAATCATGACAGGTTGAAAATTCCCATGAGATATTATGTGGGTGAGCTTCTTAATAATGTGAAAATCAATAATTTTATTCTTAGGGCTTTTCAGGTCAGTTCTACCTTTATTGGAATGACTGAGGCAGGCTGGAATATCCACGCAAGGGACCAACTGTCTCACCAAAGCAGATTAGTCCAATCAAGCACACTTAGTTACTGTATTTCATATTGAGAACTGTCTCCAACATTTCCAGTCAAACAACTTTAACATCTTTTAAAACCATCAATAAATGGGGAATAAATGCCAAACTAACAAGGTGAAAACAATTCCTTATCTCTGTTCCCACCTTATGAGACCTATTTTAAAACATATGTTTAATGAGGTTATGGGGAGGGCAGTATGTCATTAAAACAAAACAAACAAGCAAAAGGGGGGGAGTAATTGAACCAATCACAATCTAACCATCTTAGATTAACTCTAAATCAATCCCAGTATTATATATTGCTAAATTATTTCCATGCTGCAGGAACCCCAAAATCTAGTACACCATATTTAGCTTATTTAGTCTTTTAAGAAAAAGAGCTAGAGAGATAAAGCAGGTGAAGAAAAAAAAACTATTCACCGTTTTGAATTCCACACCTAAGCTCCAGGTAAACATGGCTCTCTAACATCAAGTGGCTATAAATAAAACTCCAACTAACACATATTCTCAATCAGGCACTTTGCAGAGATATTTCCAGCAAGTATAGGTAGTCCTTTAGTGCTGCCTCAGTGACTGCTCTCAGTGATGACAATGATGAAAAAGAAATCTGGAACCAATGTTGTGCATGTTCTCTCTCTCATACATGTTTGCCCTCAGAGTCAATTAGCACACAGTGTCTTGTGGCCAATTCATTTTTTTTTCTCTCTCCCCCTCTTCCCATGAGTAGATGGTTTAAACAAGCTGCTTTTCTGGGCAATGCAACAAGTCTCTCGAAATGCTAACGCAAGCTAACAAACTTTGTTCTGTGACCTTAATTAAGGCTCACAGCTGCTGCTTGAAATTGACAAGACTCTAATCAGTTTCACAGAAAAGCTTTTGTTTGCCTTCTTTTGGGCCTAACACATTCATTTCAATGTGTATTCCCTATTGTGTGCCTGTTTACTCTTTTATAATACCTTCCACACCAATGAAGGTAAATAAAAACTGTTAATTCTCTTTCTAATCATCCCATTGCTGAACACCCCACGCTGTCCCCATAGCTTGCCGCGCTCTCCCACACTGTCCCCGTAGCTTCCCACACTCTCCTGCACTGTCCCCCTAGCTTGCCGAGTCTCTTGCATTCTCCCCGTAGCTTGTATAAGTATAAATCTAACTAAATAAATAAAATAAATAAATACCCAAATAATTTCTACATTTTCCCAAATTAAATAGTAATGCTGCAGTTGTTAATGAATAGGACATACACAATGAGAAAAGTCTCTGCTCTTTGCCACTCAGATGTATCCTGGACTGTTTTCTCTTCAAGCTTCTTCCTCTCATGAATTGTTTTATCCTTCCATGGGACATACTATTTATTTATTTAAATTTAGAAGCCACTTGATTCCAGACAACTTTGGTGGGCATTAAAAATTTTAAAAAGACCAGCAATGTAAACAACAGGAACCACATATGTTTGCTGGAGGGGAAGACACAATATTGCAGAATAACCAACACTGCTCAATTCTAGCCACAGGATAGGAGAACAGTTGGCTCTTCAAATCCTCTCAGAATATCACCAGGATGTGGGAATTGAAACTATCTCTGAGGAACAGAGGACCCATAAGGTCTCCCTTGTAGTGGGGACAGTTTTCCTTGTCTACTTATATTAAAGAATCTCCACAAGTTTCTTGCTTTTCTCTGGGAACAACCAGATAAAATTTCATGGTGGGTTGTGTGTGTGTGTGTGTGTGTGTGTGTGTGTGTGTCTTATGCCTTTTGCAACTGCACAAGGGTTCAAGGCTTATTCCACATTTGACCCCTCCTTCTAACCTTGTTTCCCAACCTATGAATACGTTGTTCTTCATATGGACCATTTTGTACAAATTGGCTGGGGATTTGGGGGAAGGAAGAGAGCTAGTCAAAGTTTTCCAATGCTGCTTTAGCAATTAGATTTCTGCTTTCTGGGATTTTATTCAAGGAGAGGACAGGAGTGATACCTGACAAGGTCCAACGAAGCACATAGTATTTGGTAGGGATAGGTAGAGGGGTTTGTGGCCAACACGAGCCTCGGTGGCACAGTGGTTAAATGCAGAACTGCAGTCTCTGCTGACTTGTTCAGCAGGTTGTCAGATCGAATTCCCAGGCTCAAGGTTGACTCAGCCTTCCATCC
>JANHGC010003581.1:106270-122026 GCA_027560395.1 Boaedon fuliginosus
TATAAAGATAAAGGAATGATTTTGTAACCTGATTACCATGATGTGTGATGTTGGACAAGGATGATCTTTGTAACAAACACAAATAAAATAATAAAAAATCCCCCCCCCCCAAAAAAAAAAGCCTAATCAGAGACATATTTGCTTAGAGTGGCTACATCTGTTGACAGTTCAGAGAAATTAAGGGCAATGGGTGTTTAGCTAAGCCTGTTGAACCGACTCCCGCTCTTTGCTCCCTCAGTGGAATAAATGGAAAACCTATTTAATGCAGGTCATCTGAGGGCAGAGATTAGAAGACCCTTGTCAGAGGCAGTTATCTGCTTCTTCATCAACAGGCTTGCTGTATGTATGTATGCATGTATGTATGGAGGAATGAAGATGAGAATTGATTTCTCAGGGCGGTCTTTACACTGTCAGGATCAAACTTGACAGCTCTCCTTAGCAAAAACGGCAAAAGACACTGACCTCAGGAGCTTGGCTTAGGAGTAAACTGGTAGCAAAGATGCTGCAATCCCAAAGAACGGGAAATTGTCAAACTACGTGCTGATGCTAGAATTATGGTACGCTTCCCACTCCCAGCACTGCATGAAGAAACGTCTGACTCTCAGCTGGATCACAAATGAAAAGCTAAAAGGGTCAGTTGCTGTGAGCAATTGGAGATGGGCTGTTTGATGTACTGAAAAGATGGGAAATAGGGCAGTATGACAGTTTGCATTGATTGGAGCAAAAGGAGCGCATGTGTTTCACACAGGGCTGCTGGCTCTCCGCTGTTCCTGGATCTCAACAGCTTGCATTACTGGATGTGAACCACAGGGAGCCAGATGTCCAAGGGAGGAAGCTCACAGGCAGGACATGAAGGTGATGGCTTGCCAGCAGTTGGTCCCGTCACCGCTGGGGCAAATCTGGAATTTATATATATAAAACATGGCACCTCAGAGGTTTGAATATGGTGCCTCAGTCAGTTTGAAAACCACACGTGCTCTGTGGAGAGAAGCAATTCTGCACACCCTCAGTAATGAGTGGCTGCTTGTTTGTTAAGAGTGTCCTCTTTGCCCCCAAAAAACGGTGTCAAAAAGGGCAGCTACCCTTTGGAGACCATGACAGTGCTTTTCTTACTACACTTTTCTACCTATCTAGCAAGTTTGAGGTAGATTGGTGTAGAACTGAAAGTTTGTATAGAGCACATACAAACAAACATCTGCACCCCACCTCTCTTTTATAGATATAGACTTTATGGCAGGACTGTGTTGCCATATATTGAAGAATTACCAAGGATTAGTACCAAGGACTGTGTTGCCTTGTCTTGAAGAGAAAAAATGGTACCCAGTTTTATTGTTTTTGCTAGTTCCAAAATATCTCTCTCTCTCTCTCTCTCTCTCTTTCATATTTATTGGGAACATACCACAGACAGATGTAGATTGCTAAGGTCAATTAAACTGATGTAGCTGTGCTGTCATATATGTGAAAGAGAAACCTGCTAGCATTTTTCTCAGTTGCCACCAAGAACCGTATCAAATCTGTGCTCCGTTTTTGCACAAAAGGAGCCCACACAGCTGGATTTTGTCTTGGGAAACCTTCCTTAAACTGAAAGCCCTCATTATGGAAAGGAACTGGATTTTTCTTACAAGATTAGAGATTCCCAATGGGCTGAAGGATAGACAGATGAAAAGAAATGGAGGAGAGAGTAACAATAGGGGAAGCCCTTCTCCCCACAGTGATCCTACTGCAAATAACCATTTCTCTCTTGCAATTGGATTTTTTAAGTATGATAATCTGCTAGCATATTGCTGACCGAGAAGTTTCCCCCCCCCCTACAATAATTCTGAAGCAGAAAAGTCTTCTGTGAATTTTAAGCAGCTAGACCGAAGACGGTCAATCTTGTGACAGAGGAAGCAAAACAGTTTAATTTGGATGAGAGTATCAGCGAAACAAATGTAGAAAATATCAAAGGAAAAAAATGGGTCATAGGCCAATGAAATAAAAAGGATTCTGGGAAGATGAAACTGACAGCTAATTTGATAGAAAACAACCCACATTGCTTGCCCTAATTCTGACCCTGGTATCTAGTGACATTATATCAGAAGAGCAGAGAGCCAAGAAAGGCCATAAAATATGGGTTATTAGAATCACAAATTCCTTAGATAGGCAGATTTGGAAAAAAAAAAAGTTTTCAGACATTGCAGTTATTCCAGATACTGGGAGTTTATTTTCCCAATATAAATCCAATGTGAGAAAACACAGATTCAAATGTAGGACACAAGGGTATTTCATGACACGCAGCAGACGATGGTGCTATCTGAGGCCATCTACTAATAAATACCTGACAAACATGAGATATGAACAATCAAGTATTAGAGTAGGAAGAACATAAAAGAAGAATTCCTGTGGAAGGCAGAGGATCTACCTGAAATAGAGAGCTTAGTTAGTTCTTTCTTGCCTACGGTTCAGACAGGTCTGTTAAGGAAATATTTTACCAACCTTGCTATGGAAATCAGTTAGCTATGGAGAGAAGGAAAGGCTGGGCCATGTAAACTAAATTTGCACACTTCTGATGCAATTTTTTCCTGTTTTAATCTGTAATAGAATTTTTTAAGTTAAAAGGAGAGAGTCACAATTTTTGCCTCCGAGAATGACTGACGGATAAATACTTTATGGGTAGTATTAAGCATAAAGCAAATTACTACTGGTCTTAATTTGCTGGTATCATAAAAAAAGCTCTCTTATGCATGTATGAATGGCTGATGGTTAAGCTAATAAGATAAAACTGAAACAAAAGGATGGATTTTTATTATAGAGATTTATCAAGAGATTTGGGTAGGACTTCGTCCTATAGGTGGGTTGGGCTAGGTACCTGGGGTGGGAACTTGAAAAAAAAATCAACTAAAATATACTGGTTTTTAGGTGTCATAATATAGTGTTGATGTATTTAGCTTATGAAATTAGTGGGAACAAATTTCTGACAATTTTCAGCAATCATAGAAGGTTCTCCAAGAAGAACAGAGAATTTGGGTGCTTATACATAGCTTTGAAATTATTAGCTGTCCTCCTCAAGCTATAACAGTTTATCTTTGTGATACCAGCATATTAATGCAAAATAAAATATTAGATAAGCTAGAGCTCTGTTCAAACGTACAGTTAAATGTATTGAAAAAGACTGGTTGGGTGCAATGGAAAGGAGACTGAAGAACAGATTGGATATTAGATGTTCACATAGATGTTCACTATCTCAAATTGCAGTGGAATGAAATAATAATTAGGCTCTATATCTCATTTTTGATAGAGTATAAAAACCACTATTATGACAAATTAATATGAATACAATATAGGGTTGCTAATATTAATAATGACAAGCTTTTTTTAAAAAAAAAAAGTCTGAATGCCAAGATAACATACTGATTATTTAGAGAAACTACCAAGAAAAGAAAGTGTTTGACACCTAATTTTAAAACTGGAAATATTTTCATGATCATAAGTGATTAGTTTCCTTTAAAGTCCCAGCGTTTTACATTCTAAAAATGTAAACTAAACTAAACTAAAAACAAGTTATACATTTTGTATATTAGTAAATGTGAAATGTATTAATTTAGTAGAATTATCTGCAAGTTGCAAAAATTAGCTTTGCTTTCTCCTAAATCTAGAACTGCTGTCTATCTAAGATAGTCACTTGGTCTATCTATAATAAAGCCATCTTCATCTACAATTTAATCATGGATGAAAAGAAAGTACATTATCGAAATATGGCTCATCAGATGCAACATACCAGCCAGGTTTGTGGTATTGCATTAGCCTTAACAAAAATGTAATGGGAGATGAGTAGTATTTTCTTTTTTTTTCCTATAAGTTTTATTGGTTTTTTTTTCTTTACAAACACCTTCTCTTTTTGAACAGGTGTGATTCCAGGGAACAAATTCCATTCATTTACAAATTACAAATTACATCTTATTTCTTCAGTTTCATTTCACTTCACTTACATTTCATTAATATTTTTCTATATTTAAAGCACTTCTTTATGAGCATTAAAGTTAAATCATATAATTAATAATAATATTTCACATTACTTCTCCCTTTCTATGTACATAGCATGTATTTTTATCATTCCTAATTCATTTTTCATTCTATCCCACTATATTTAATCATATATAAGCAATAAAGGTTAAAAACAACAACATTTTTTCAAAAATCCAATCCAACATAGCAACAACCAAAAGGAGTAATAAAGGAAAGAAAAAAAGAGAAAAACAAAGAAAAGAAGAAGAAAAGTCAAACATCTTATACGTATAGTTTAAAAATCCATTTGCTCTCTCATTTAGCTTATCACGTTTCTGCGCCCCACTTTCTTTATAACACTCCGAAGACTGTTAGCCATCATCCCAGAGATGAGTAGTATTTCTAATGGCCACAAGAAAGGTCCGTTGTGCAGATGGATGGATGTGTGTGCAGGCAGACAAGCTAGGGATCCTGCTCTTATATCATTTTCTCGGTTGCATAGCAGCAAACTTGCTTGGAAAAAAATTCATGATTCTGCATAGGACAGAAACTATTTTATTGGCCTTGTCAGTGACCTATGGTGAGACCTATTGATCCTACTAGATCTCTTGGAAGCTTTTAATATCATCAAGTATAGTATCTTTCTGGGCCATCTGCAAGGGTTAGGAATGATTGGAACTCTCAAAGATCTGGGTGGAAAAGAACATATAAATAAAATGGAACAGCTGCTAATGTAGAAACCTGGGACAATTCCAACAGTAGCTTTGAATGGGGTTGTGCTCCTCCACAAACATGGGATTATTTTGGATTTACCAGTCCTGCTAAAACAGGATACTAGGGCTAAGATGGAGATTGCTCAGCTTCGACTGGTGCACTAATCACTGCTATTCCAAGAACAGGAGACACTGACATAATTCATGTTCTCATCATTTCTCAAATTACTATAATGCATTCCATATGGGAGTGTCAAACAGCAGATCAATGTAGCAGTGATGGGTACGTGTATGATTGTTTCTGTCATTTTATTATTACATTTATTATTAATATTATATTACTGAAGGCTTTATTGGATATTGCTTTTGTAAACTGCTTAGATTTTTTTTAAATTGAAGTGGAATAAAAAGGACTTGTGATAAATAAATGATCTGTAAATAGATTTCTTGGATCTTGAAAGAGTACTTCATTCTGGTCTGATGAATGTAGTTCAGAGTTGGCAGAAAAAAAGAAGAGTTTAATCGAATTATAATTTATTAACTTTTTTTTTTCAAACGGTGCCTTTTTCAAAGGAAATTACATACATGGGACTTCTCCATTTTAGCCCATCATTACCGTGAGAAAAACTTGGCTTTATGACTATACCAATGACATGACCAATGCATTACTTGATTAAGTAGCCACAATATACCGCAGAGATTTGTATTAAAATCTTTATTCAGCCAGATGTTTATTCAGAAGTGATCTTGGCCAAATTATCACTTTTGTCTCCAAATCTATTTCACAGAACCCTTACAACTCTTTGTCTTCTTCTAGTTTTTGAGGTAAAATCTTGGGTTGGCATAATTATATTTTTTCCCATTGCTGAGAGATCAATGAACTGCTCTTCCTAAGAAATAAATACTGTGAATTCAAAGTAAACATAATTACTATTGTTTCTCTCCATGTCACAGATAAAATAAATATTCTGAGTGTCGTGGAGCAAACAGAATATTTCTGAAATTAGCACAAATATCTTTACAACTAATTAATCTATTGACCATAATTGTGCATGCATAGATTTTTTAAAAAAATTATTAGTGGATATTAAACTGAATCAGGACTTTCGATCCAACTTCTGTAATTATGTGATTATTTTTATATATTACTTTACATTTCCATATTAGCAGGATATTCTATAGGAATGTCAGAAGAGATTTAGTGACCTACATCCCATCCTATATTAAGTAAATCTACAGAAATCCCAACAATTTTGACAGGTTTCAAGTATTCTATGGACACAGTGGTTACAGAATATGCAAAGGTCATCCAAAATGGATAACAGCATATAAACGTTACTAAGCGATGTGATATCAAGAGAGAAGCCCAAACTGTTTTGTACATTACATTATAGTTCAAACTGCTATATTCATTGAGTAAATAGACATAAATGGAAAAATATCAACCAATTATAGGCCACTTGGGGAGGGGGTAAACTCCAGTAATATTAAGATATATTGGTAAGCCACAAAATATTTTAATTAGCAAAACAAATCAAATGGAAAAGATTCCTCAAATAAAGCTTTAAAAGTGATACAGTGTGTGCCTGACTGCCACGACTAATTATGTATCCATGTAATGTGTGTTCAATTTGGGCTTATTTAAATAGCAGAAATGCTCATTAGCTTCAGTGTATCTGTGAAGCCTCAGTAAACAGTTTAATGGTATTTTATGTTTAACCAATTTCATAAGTTCCTGTAATTTTGGTGTTTGCAGCTCATTAATGTTATTTTTGATATGTATCTTATAGCCTTCTTTCCCCGAAAGCTGGCAGCATACTTTTGACTGCACTTAGAAAAAATAGCGATTTTTATCTTAAACCTTTGCTTAAGAATGGCAATGACGACGACAACAAAAACAAGAGCAGGAATAGCATTAACAACCAGAATTCCACAACCGAGTCCATTTTTTTTAATTTTCCTTTAAAGACATTAGGTTTGTGGAAAGGGGAAGCTAGGGCACTAAATCGTTCTGGTTTCTCTTTATTGGGGAATTAATAATATGAAAAAGCGTACTTAAACGCCTTTCCAATCGTATCTGATGCAATTTTCAGCATCATTTTGGTATATTATAGAGCAAAGACAAGTTCATCAAAACCGTCTTCTCAAAAATTGTGGTGAAAATACTGTCCACTGTCTTGGGCTTTCTGGGAGAGGAAATGTAATGTTTATTCCAAAGATGAAGTTTACTGATACAGATAAACCAAGGGGACCATAGAAAGCATTTCTAGAATGATTACCATCATGGATCACAACGGTTCAACCAAGAAACTAACCCCACCCCATAATCCCCTTGAATCTATCCCAAATCTTGTTTTCAGTCCTCACATATGACCTTCTCTGGATAGAAGCAATGGATTCTGTTTTTTTCTTGTTTGACTCACAAGCTCCTGGTATCATGGTATTTTCCAGAAATATTTCTGCAAGATCAGTTGTATTGCTGCTAGTGGAGACAATCTAAAAGAATACAATGCTTCTGTCTAGGGCTAGGCTATGGCTTTTGACTGTGCCTTGGCATCCTGGGACTCTGATGCGGAGTGATGCAAAATACTATATTGTTTCAAATCCAGTGTAACACTGTAGGAAGCCATGGAGAAGATCTTGAGAAAGCCATCCCATTGAGACTATAACATGTGTAAACCCACTTTCTCGGTATGAATAGGTTTGTTTTGCTGGTTATTTTCCTTTTTTTCTTTCAATTTTTTAACTGAACATTTTATTTTTATACTGTTTTAATGTACTTTGGTATTTTAATTGTCGATGAACACCTTCAGATTTATAAAGGGAGGAGGAGGAGGAGGAGGAAGGAGAAGGAGAAGAAGGCAATGCTTAATTACAGGGAATTTATTCAAAGCTAATTATTCAGAAATGAGGGATACTTATGATTACTTAGCATTCGGTGAACAGGAACTAGTGTTTAGGGTCTCTGGAGGCCAGAGCAAAAAAGCCTACAGTTGAGAGCAGGCTAGCTCATCACCTGTTCATTAGAGAGGCATGGATTGCTCACCATCTGTTCATTAATGTCAACGTAACTTCCAGGAGTCAATATAACTGGGTTTTCCCCCCCCTATTCCTAAGCATATCATGGTTTTCTTTTTAATACTTCCCCTAAAGGACAGGATATTTTCCTAAAAGGGACACAATTCTGATTGTAAGATGAACCCTCACTTCTGTTTTAGTTTAAATATATATATTTGTTGCAAAAAGAGAAAATGGTAGCTGGATTTTTTCCCCCGTTATATTGTTCTGCCACATTCTGCCACTGGGAACGAAAACTTAAATCCACCTGCAGCAATATTCATACTACACTACATTTATCATTCCTCCTACAAAAAAAAAATACATGCATTTATCCTGAAAACACTCACCCTTTATTTGATTCTTACGTTATCATCAATAGGACTGTAATACTCAACTGCGGTTGACCTTTGTTGTTTTATGATAGCTTAATTAGCAGGATAACTTATTGTTTCTCTACTCAAATGATGTTGTAATCATTAGGGTCCTTCTCATCTAAATAAAGTCCAGGTTATTTATATTGGCTTCCTTATTTAGGGATGGTGTGGCCCCTTACACAAGACTAAACACTTCTGCATCCCAAATACAATGTGGAAGATAGATTTTTCTCTGTTTGGTTCTTTATCATAAGTAAAGTGGAAATAAAATACATTAATCTGCCTCAGGTCTGGTACAAACTTAAGATTTATCAATGCTTTCTTAGCAGGAGCATATGTGGTATCAACTGCTAGTAAAACCTGGCAAGTAATGATAAGCCAGAACTCCAAGCATAGCTATTCACAAGGGAGAAAAACCCATTCTTCTACCGCTATTTGGAACAGGAAAAATAATTACAGAATGATCACACTGTGCTTCAAAGCAACTGTCTAACATAATTCTCACCAATGTGATGCAGGTTTTAAAAAACAGTCATTTTAAGTAAGTCCTTTCAGTTCCATCATCCTTTAAGTAACATCAGTGATAATTATGCACATTCTGTCATTTCTAATGGGAGTTTATCATAAAAGGCATTGCCTATAATACATGTTTTCTGTATCATCCTGCTTCCTATTTTAAAGGAAGAAAAGCAAAGAAACATATAACTTTAAAATAACTTTACTTTTGACTGAAATTCTAAATATACCTAATATTACCTAAGATGTAATACCTTATATTACATTTTTTTTTCTTTTTACAACCCTGTAGTCCCTTAATTCTTGAGCTATTGGCTCAAGCTGAGCATTTACTGGCTGGATGCCATTCCTGATGCCTACATGGAGTTCGCATATGTTTTTGCCTTGCGCCCTAAGAGAAAAACATCTGCCACTACCTAGGATTGAATTCTCCACCTTCCGAATGGGAGTTGAGCGCCTTCACCACTAGGCCACTTGCCATCCAATTCAATTCAGTTAATTGGTTACACATTTTACATAAATATATAACAATTATATGAATATCAATTTTAAAAAAGAAACAGGAACATCCACACCATCTAAGTAATAATTAATCATATATTTCTGTATGATTCCGGTATTCTCTGCCCCTCAATAGCAAGGGGGGATGGGGGGGGAGCTACTAGATTCAACCTGGCTAATTTTTGAAGCACTGATTTTGTATGTAATTATACATTATCTTGGCAATTTTTTGAGTGTGCCCTCCAAAGTAAATTTTAGAGGCACCCTGCAAATTGATGTATATAATCCTGAACAAAATAGGCAGACCAGTAGCTCAATAGAGGAGAGTTCTACATGTTACTACATAATCCAGGCCCTACTTCAGGGTTATTTTCTTACCTAAACAGGGAAACAGAATAATCAAGAACAGGAAAAAAAATAGAGGGAGCTGGAGCTACTTCCAACTTCAAGGGATCAAGGGATTGTGAGAGTGGCTGGGAAACTGTCATGGAACACTCAAAATGTTCCATGAGAAGCATGGCAGACCTGAAGCAGCAGCAGGCCAGCAGTACTGAAGCAGCCAAAACCCATCCCCAAATTTCATTCCCTTGGGAGTGATGGGTCCTGGATTTTGGACGCATTCTGAAACTTGGCCTATTTGAGGTACCTTGGTTCACACTTGGTTGGTTACCTTGGTTACCCTTTGATGCACCATTTCAACCAATTAAAGGGATTTAGGAGTATACCCTTTTAATAGTATATAGTTATAAATAATAACTAATGCAATGAACGGCATTTTAGTAGCAAATATAGTCCTCATGGCAATCAGTAGAAAATTGAAATGGAGGGGAAAGAAGAAAATGAATGTTTACAATTCAGAAATATACTGTATATTGACCAAAGTAACAAGCTATTTGTATTGTGAATATTATTTCATTTGTTTCGTCTTTTTAAAGCTAATTTACATTATGTATTTTTAAAGCTATTGACAAATACATATTTATCATATACAATCACTATGTTTTCTTTTGTGACTGATTAGACCACCGTGAAAAGAAACCCAGTACAGTAACCAGAAAATTAGATCGTGTGATACAATTAAGGCAGGCAACTATTCCCAGAATCACTACTTCAAGAGGGAAGTCGTCTCTGGAGTATTCTAGATCAATGTGTTTGGGTTTCTACATCCACACAATATCTGTGGTTATATTCTATAGAAGAATTACAATATAACTCCTTTAAATCATGTTATCTTGTATTAGACTAATATTTCAGCTTAACTTAGAATTTGTCTCCCACTTTGGTATTACCATTAGAAATGCTATCTCTAAATGTTTCAACCATGAAAACTGCATCTTTTATTGCCACAGCAAAGTAGCAATAGCTGTAGCACTTAGACTTATATACCGCTTTACAAGTGCTTTTACAGCCCTCTCTAAGTGGTTTACAGAGTCAGCATATTGCCCCCAACAATCTGGATCCTCATTTTACCCAAGGATGGAAGGCTGAGCCGGTGGGACTTGAACTGCCAAACTGCTGGCAATCAGCAATCAGCAGAAGTAGCCTTCAGTACTGTACTCTAACCACTGCGCCACCACGCACGGTGCCAAATGACGTGCTAGAAAACTTGTATATGGCAGAGAACAGTATTTTCTGATGGGCTGTGCGTAGAGGCCCTTCATAAAGTCATAATATATCTCAGACCCAAATGCTTACTAGGTTCCAGTAAAAATAATTCTATTGATTATGGTAAGCCACAACAATTTGATCCTCTGCAACATCTCACAAAGTTTTTTTTTTTTTTTAATGAAAGCTGAGATTTAATCATGCTGCTGGATTCAGCATTAGTTGCTGTGTTCACCCCAAGGCTACAATAAAAGAGGATAAGCAGAGGAAGACTACTAAACTTGATTGATATTGCATTACCGCTGGACGAGAGCGTAGATACTAGCCAAGTAATATGGTGAACTTTCTAAGGAGTAGTCAAGCTTTTCAAATATGCTTCTATAAGACCTAATTAAACTTCAGTGGTCAAAACCTCCATTAAGGTTCAGATGCTTGCACCTTTTCTTTTCAGGCACCAGGCCCCAAATAAATAAATCTTCCTTGAAACAAAAATGGAAGCAAAAGGTAAAAAGAGAAGAAAGGAAAGGGGGGAAAAAAGAGCCATATTACATCATTCTAAAGGTGCACCCTTCTCAGCATTAGAACTGTGCATTCATTGCTTGATAAAAGAAAAATAAACCAAATGAAAAATCCATTTGATTTAATGCTTATGCCGAAAGAGCACAGGAAAAAAAGATTACAGATGAGTATACTGTGTAGGTCTCCTAAAGCATTTCCACTTGTATGTAGGATTCAGGTTTATTGTTGTCTCTGCTGACAGAGAGCATGACTCTAATTTTCCCAATCAGTTGCCATTGTACATTTCACTTAATAAGATAAAAATCACAGGGTTGCAGAAGTCTTCTTTTTCTCCCTTTTCTGGATTCAGCTTCCAAATCTAGAACCTCTCTGGCAGGGGCTTTTCTGAACAAATACCATACCACTGTGATATTCAGAAATATGGGCAACCTACACAAGGCCCTCCAGGTGTGCTTTGAATGTAATTCTCATAATTTCTTACTGATTGATGGGAATTAGAAGTTAAAAATAAAAAAAAGAGTTGCCTGCCCATTTTTTTGACAAATGAAGCTTATTGCGGTGATGTCAGCTCACAGCTTTGATCCACTGCAAATCAAATAGATCCAGCCAGAGACAGTATAGTATAGTATAACAACTGAGATCTTAGTTTTCATTTAAGAATGCTTAGGTTCAAGATGCTCCTTGAGTAAGGAACTCATTGAAAGATTTTGAGACTGTTATAGCGTAGGGCTGTTGTGGTGACGGTAAAATTAAAAGATAAATGATTTTACCTCAAGTTCCCAGAGAAAAGGCAGGATTCAAATGTAATAAAATAATAAGAATAAAAAAGCTGGTGATATCTACATCTCAGTTTGAAGCAAAGTTGGTTGAGATAAGTGGGATTTCTTAGTCTCCCATATAAGATTATTGAAGGTGGTAACGCAGCAAGTATGCTATCCATGAATAAAGTAACAAAAACTATTGGCTATTTTAGAAAGGTGGTAGTCTTTCACATATATATTTTTAGCTATTTGAAATGTGTTCATTTCAGATGTTCCAACATTTGGTTTTAATAAATGAAATATACATCAGGGAACATTCCCTCTAATTAAATGTCTTTTAAGCAATGAGCAAAAGAGTGTACACAGATAATTCTCAACTCATGACTATAATTGAGCCCAGAATTACAGTTATAAATCTTAAGGTTGTAAACTGAGCCCTCACAGAACCAGACCACATTTTTTGGGGTGGTCATTAAGCAAACACCGTGGTTGTTAAATGAATCCATTTTCCTTTATGGGGATTTTTTTTTTATGGAAATAAACCCAGAAACCAGCAAAAAGCATAGCAAATTGTGGTCATGTGATTGTGGGATGCTACAACCAGCCCTCAAGTGAGCTGGTTGCCAAGAGTCCAAAATGTAATCAGGTGCCTGTGGGAGGATGCAGCAGTTGGAACTTTGAAAATGGTTCATAAGCAGCTCCATAAGGGGATCTATTGTAAGTTCCAATAATCACTAAGTTGCCAGTCGTAAGTTGGGGGCTACCTGTAAGCTTAACTTCCCCTCTAAAACAGGGATGTCAAATGTCATCACAACAGTATCACATGACTTTTTTCCCCTTCTCTAAACCGGGCGTGGGCATGGCCAGCATGTGACGCATCTGGCCCGCGGGCCATGAGTTTGACAGCCCTACTCTAGAATGTTACATACAGTACTTGACTAGCTGATTCATAAACGCTGTGACTGAGAAATACCTTTAGGATCATTTAAAGTTGAACCGAAGGCACTAATCACTATATCCGCTCTCAGACGGACAGTTTGCTCCTTGTCCTCATTCCAATTTCCATCCTCATCTTGTTCAGTCCGGAGAAATTCCATAGCAACAATTTTTCCTCCTTTTACGACAACCTTCTGAGGAGAAAGGAAAGGTAGGAATTCACACTTTTCTTCCTTTGCAAGCTCCATCTGGAAAACAAAAATAAAATTGTGTATAATTTATGGGAAAGTATTAAATGTATAATTGTAAGTCTTATAACTTTTCCTTGCAATTTTTTTCTATAAATTCCGCCACTACATTAATAATGTTATATTTGATTAAGTGAAAACTGACTCAAATAGTACGTGCCAACCAGTTTTCAGGAGGAGTGCTGGATTTTTTTTTTTTTTTAGTTATCAACATCTGTTAAGACTTTTGTCTTTTAAACTACCAGTGAATAGTTTGATTTTATGAAAAATGATAGTTATTCTGCTAAAAAAGAATGAATTAAAAGAAAACTATCCAATCAATGCTAGAAAAGCATGTGTAGATAAATTCCATTGTGAGCTACTGGCTGAGGTGCCCAAATCTCAAAATCTACAAATTATTTCAATGAAAAATGGTAAGGCCTTTAATGAAAAAAATATATATGGGCAGAAGTATTTCGGGCGTTCATTTTCTCTTTGTATTTGAAAGATAAGAACTTCTAACTAGTTTTGCTCATTTTATTCTTTCAAATATTTTGAATTAATATATACATATTTTGAATGAATAAGGCTGCATCCTCTATGGCAAATGAGCGGCATATTGGCTTAGTGGTAAAGATGCCTCACCTCCGACTCAAAAAGTTGAGAGTTTAATCCCAAGTAGCGGCAGATGTTTCTCTCACAGGGGACAAAGAAAAAATACCTGTTGCAAACTCCAAGGAGGCATTAGGAAGGGCATTTGACCAATAAGCATCCAATTGTCCTGATTCTACCCCAAATTAAGGGATTACAGAGTTGTAAAAAGGGAATGGTGCTGTCCCACAGATTATGCATTTATGGTTTTTAATAGTTGTATTCAGGGGTGAGATTTAAACATTTTTAGCAACCAGTTCTCTGCCCGGTTGCTGGGTGGGCGTGGCCATGGTGGGTGTGGCCTATTCAGCCTTGTGCATCATGGTGGGGATCTGTTTTCCCCCCCCCGGGCTCCCGAGGCTTTCCTTGAGCCTCCGGGAGGGTGAAAACACCCTCCTCCGGGCTCCGGAGGCCTGAAATGGGCCCATTTCTGGATTTCTGGAACTTCCAGGAGGCAACCGGTAGTTACCTCCTACCCGGCCCCTCCCAGGAGCCTCCGCATGGGTCCTGCACTTACCTGGCATTCAAAATGGGCCCCATGGAGACTCCTGGAAGGGGCAGGGTAGGAGGGGCCAGCCAGTCATTGCAATTACCAGTTCGACGAACCAGATGTAAAATTAACATCTGGTTCACTCAAACCAGTCTGAACTGGCTGAATCCCAGCCCTGGTTGTATTGTTTTGAATGATTTTTGGGGTTCTATTTTTCTGACTGTATGTATTTGTAAGCTGCCCAAAGTCATACTAGTGAGATGGGTGGGCTATATAAATTTAGCTAATAAATAAACAAGACAGTTTAAACCAGTACTTTTGCCTTCCTTACCCAAAACCACTTATCAGGAAGTCCTTTTTACCTAACATAGGTAAAACAATTTGAATCAATTTAAATGTCGCTGTTGTGATTGGGTAATGGGTTTGTATATCATTATCAAAAGAAAAATCACCCAATTCTGGGTAATTTGAGAAGCACAGAGAAGTTCAGACTTGGTTTCATCATGTGACTTATAGAGGGAAGACAATCTTCATCTCTGCTTAAGGCAGTAATGTTATTTTGGCCAGCTGGGATTTTAAACATTGAATAGGGACAAACTAAAGGCTGTTAGCATTTTTCTACCAGTTACTTCCAGCAACTGCCTGGCCAGCTCTCTGCTCTCCATATTAATGAAGAAGAAAAGGGAATAGGAAGGATGGTGATCCCTGCCAAGCAACACAGATAAGATAAAGAAACAAAGTCAGTTCCCCCCTTTCCTCCATCTCTCTAAGCAACCAATTATTTTTCTTCCATAATGTTTTCTCATCTGGCGTGCTGTGAAAGGCCTGGCAACCGGGAAAGCATTTTGTTGCAAACATACAAGTTGCTAATTATTTCAGTGTTAACACAGCATAGAAAAGTTTTCAGGGGGAAAAAAAATGGGCACGTAACAAAAAATAAAGATGATGACAAATTGGGTATGGAACTTAAAATCTATTCGTAGAAAAAAATATTGTGGCTCCGTGTGTTTCTTTTCACTTATGATGTGGAAATTATTACTGTGCTAATAGAAAGGGTGATATATAATCACAATAGCAATTAGGATACTCATAGTTAAAGGTGTCATGCTCTAATGGTTTTGTCCATGACATGCACAAAAGTTGCGTTCAGTCATATTCCATATTTGGAATTATTTGATTCTGATAACTGAACTGTTTGTACAGGAATGTTTGTAGAGGGTATTTGTTATATTATGTATGTGTGTGTATGTATGTGTGTATATACAGTGTGTGTGTGTGTGTTTTCTGAGGTTTTCGCGGGTGTTTGTATGTAAGTCTTTGGTTATTGGGGTTTTCTCCTGTGTAAAATTGGAAGTATCTTGGCTACGTTTCGACGAGGTAAGATACACCAACAACTATACAGGAAAAAATGCGAGAAAC
>JANHGC010003581.1:122126-134800 GCA_027560395.1 Boaedon fuliginosus
TGGTGGGCATGGCTATGTGGTTGGCCAATCAGAGGTGGTATTTGCCGGTTCTCCAAACCAATCAAAATTATCACTATCAGTTCTCCCAAACCTGTCAGAACTGGCTGAATACCACCTCTGGGCCTTATCCATGGTAACCCCCATATTACAGAATATTTTGCCCCAGATGTAAGCTTGGCTTCAACTATACTTGCATTTAGAACATTTCTTTTTCAATGCATTTTTGTCTCTTTAACTTTTGCTAAAACCTTCTCTACAACTACCATATTCCTAGAAAAATCAGTTAGTGCTTCCAAATCTCCACAATATGCAATTTTTTTGTTTGGTATACATCTATCGACCTGTCTGACTATTATTTATCTGTCTGTCTGTCTGTCTGTCTGTCTGTCTGTCTGTCTGTCTGTCTGTCTATGTCTTTGTGTCTTTGTGTGTGTGCAATATGTAAATCTACCTTAAAATTTAGCCCTTATTAAATTAAAGTTTGGACATGAGATTGCATGGTCTGAAATATTCAACAGGCAACCATGAAAGAAAACTAAAGGTAGCATCTCAACATTGCTATTAATTGCTTATTGCAACAGGGAAAAAGTGAGTCGTCCAGTACAAAGAGAAATTTGACTAACTAATATAAATCACGGATGTGTATCAAACTACAGGAACTTGTGGTATAGTCAGACTTAATCTGAGCAAGTAAATTTGCATGTTTGCTCTATTACCACCTGGCTATGCAGTGGTTTAGAGTATTTTTAAAATTATTCATGTAATGATTTATGAGAAAAACATGTAATGCTGTTCCCAGCCTTACTTCTGCTATTACTAAATATTTAGCAGAGTTGATGGAGTATTAAACCTATTTGAAACTGATAATGTAATTAATTTCTTCATAGCTGAACTTAATTTCTGCAAAAGGAGATCTTTTAAGTAGTATCTCATTTGCCATACAGACACTACAATTATGCAAAACTCTGTATTTACATCTAAAAAGAAATTCGGGGTGGGTGGGGGGTGGATGTGAGTGTAACTTTCTTAAAAATCAAATCTTTAAAGTTGCATAGCCCTATCCCTTTAAGAAATGTTGTTATAAACACACTGAAAACATGTAGACCCTTATCTAGACCCTTTGCAATCTGGCTTCAGGACTGGGTACAGAACCGAGACGGCATTGGTCGCGCTACTGGATGATCTCTGGCGTGCCCAGGATAGGGGAGTTTCCTCTATCCTGGTGCTTCTTGACCTCTCAGCAGCTTTCGATACCATCGATTATGGTATCCTTCTGGGACGGCTTACGGGGCTGGGTTTGGGGGGCACCGTATTACAGTGGTTCTCCTCCTACCTGTCGGGCCATACCCAGTCGGTGTTGGTTGGGGAACAGAGATCGAATCCAAGAGCCCTGCCTTGCTGGGTCCCTAGGGCTCGATCCTTTCCCCCCTCCTTTTATTTATTTATTGATTTATTTGATTTTTATCCCGCCTCTCTTCACCCATTTTGGGGAACTCGAGGCGGCCAAAACAATACAATAAAATACAATGGACTAATACAATAAAAACTAAAAAAACTCAATCATTCACACAATCATCTATGGGGTAGGGGGACAGGTGGTCAGGTCCATGCTTGCCGGCAAAGCCAAGTCTTCACGGCCTTGCGGAAGGTCGGCAAGCTAGGGGCAGTTCTAATCTCCATGGGGAGCACATTCCAGAGGGATGGAGCCGCCACAGAGAAGGCCCTCGCCTGTGGTCCCGCCAGACGATATTGTCTCGCTGACGGGACCCGGAGCAGCCCCTCCCTATGGGACCTCACTGGGAGGCATATGGTAGCAGCAGGCGGTCTCGAAGGTACCCTGCCCCTAAGCCATGAAGGGCTTTATAAGTTGTTACCAGCACCTTGAATTGCACCCGGAAGACCACTGGCAACCAATGCAGCTTGCGGAGGATAGGTGTTATATGGGTGCATCGAGGCACCCCTTTAATCACTCTCACGGCTGCATTCTGTACCAGCTGAAGTCTCCGGTTGCTCTTCAAGGGCAGCCCCATGTAGAGTGCGTTGCAGTACACATCTTTACACATCTTTACCATTGATTCCTGGAGAGATTGGAATATCTCTTTCATTTCTGCCTGAATTAGGGTTCTTTCCTGGAATAGAAAATTATCTAATGATCTTTGACTTGCTGAGCCCAGTGTGGGTGTTACATTTGTACCTTTCTTCATTTACTCTCTTTGTAATAAATAACTTAGTTTTCCAGTAGATCCTTTCACCATTTCTGCTGTTTCCCTGCAGTTTTCTCCTATAATGTATCTCTCTTACACACACACACACACACACACACACACGTTTGTGTGTGTGTTTTCTGAGGTTTTCGTGGGTGTTTGTATGTAAGTCTTTGGTTATTCAGGTTTTCTCCTGTGTAAAATTGGAAGTATCTTGACTACATTTCGAAGAGGTAAGATACACCAACAACTACACGGGAAAAAATGCGAGAAACCCGAGAAATCAGCTCCATACATGCAAACACCTGCGAAAACCTCCAAAAACACACACATATATATAGTCTGGATTCTTTTGTCTGTGAGTGCAGGTTTCCAAATGGCTGGTAGGCGGGAGGTGTCATCTCGAGATTTGGAAACCTGCGCTTACAGACAAACAAATCCAGACTAAGAAAACCAATAACAAACCAACACATTCACAAACAACACGTGACACCAGCCCACCCACGAAATGAACTCACACCCACAACGATGATGAGGCACAACCAAACTGAAGCCAAACAGTAATAATTTCATTGGCCAATTTGAATTTCAATCCAAACACAGCCAGACCTTCACCCAATCAGAACACAGCACCACTGGCAGTTAAGCAGAGAATGCAGCCACGATCACACATTGCTTCCAGAAGCACGAAGCCAAAGGCACCAGCCTGAAGGCCAGCCTGAGGTGCCAGTCTGAAGATGATGAGTGCGACCTCGTCGAAATATTGCCAAGATACTTACAATTTTACATGGGAGAAAACCCGAATAATCAAACACACACACACACACACACACACACACACACACACACACACATTTAGAGAGAGAGACAGAGACAGACAGACAGACAGAGACAGACAGAGAGAGACAGAGAGGAAACTAAAGTTAGTTAATATTTTAGGGGAAAAGTTTGTCGTTTCCAAACAATATTTATTCTCCTGTGATAGGAAAGTTATACTGAGGAAGACCAGTGGGATGTAATTAGAGTGGTACTGAATTAATTAATGTATTTATTATACTTGCTCCAAATAATCCTTCCCTAAATTTTAATACTATGACAAACACTTCAAAATATGAATTGTGTATCTTGAAATCTTATTTCTTTCTTTAAGTTACCTCTCTCTCCCTCGTGTATCTATTACTGAAGGGAGTGGGCTATTTCCCCATACATTTTCTAGCTGGGGCATATTCAGTGTCTCATTAAAGTAAATTATGCAGTACTTCATGGTATGTAGCATATAAATTACAGCAAAGACACTCGATCACATTGCAATAATTAAAACTGAAACTAAAAAGCTTTCATGATAAGACAAATGATTATAAACTGCCAATCAGCAGCTCAGTATATATAGATGTTTACAGAAACGGCATATTTAACTCCAAATTAAGTTATAGTTTTAAATATTTGCATTTTACTCCTAAATTCAGTATTTTAATCTCTAACTATACCTATTATCTCACACACAGATCTATAATTTCTGGTTGATCTTCAGTACATGTTGTTGTGTAATGCATCAGTGACTTTGAATTATTCTTCATTCCTATCTCCCCAAATTTGGGTGAAATCAGAGAAGAGGATGTGATGTACACTATCTTGAACTCCTGGAGGGAAAGTAGGATATAATTTGACAAATAAAAATAAATAATTTAAGTACAGATAGGCCTTGAAATTACAACTGTTCATATATTGACTATTCCAAGTTACAACAGCACTGAAAAAAAATGACTTCTGACCATTTTTCACGCTGTCTGACTTAACAATAGAAATTTTGGGCTCAGTCGTGGTCATACGTTGCCTAAAACCACAGATTTATTTGGTACATGAGCCTTGACTTTACAGAGTTTGCTAAACTTGGATGTATTCATGAAACCGGGCACTTTCATAGTATCAGTTACAGTATAGTCCATCTATATTTAAAGAGCACTTCTATTCTGATTGGTAGCAAGGTGAATTAATTATCATAATTAATTATCATGATGGATGATTCAGGTTTGATCAGCACCACCTTCTTTCAGGGGTGGGCTTCAAAAATTTCGGCAACCGGTTCTCTGCCCTGTTGCTGGGTGGGCATGGCCATGATGGGCGTGGCCATGGTGGACATGGCCATGATGGGCGTGGCCATGGTGGGCGTGTCAAATGGGTAGTTTATTCTATGCATTCATCAAGATATGATGTATGATATGAAGTTGTTGTATATGATGACGAATGGTGTAATTTTATTGTGTTTATATCTGTGAAAGAACCAACATGACACTTTCTGAGTTTGGTTTTCTAAGGACTACATATAGAAAAGAAGAAGTGAGATATATTCCAGGGGTTTAGGACTGGATCGTTCCAACTCCTGTCAACAACATTTCTTCTTTTTATTTCTACCCAATGGCATGAAAGATGGATCAGGACAGGCAACAAGCACTTGAAGATGCTTTTCTTGTAGGCCAGCCCTCATTCCCCTGTGTGATAAGGCCTTTTTTTTTTTTTTTTTTTAAAAGGCTGTTATTTAGCTTTTTTTGCTTTGTTTCTTTCTTTTTCTCAAATCATGGAGATGTTGCGTAAACTGCGTGCAATATGTAGTTCGGCCTGAGCAAAATAACAATGATAATAAATCAGCGTGTTGTACTTTATAAAGTATTCTTATTAATATGTTCCTCATTGCAACATTGTGAAATTTACCTCTTCCGGGACAGCCCGAATATTAGTAAATCCTTTCCTGAAGACCACAAAAACACGCCGAGCTCCGCAGCGCAAAGCTGATGTTGCACAATCAAAGGCGGTATCGCCTGCTCCAAGAACAATCACGGTTCCCTCTATTGATGGCAATGAAGAGCGACAGCCGCATATTCCTGAATGATGAAAGGAAAACCCCATTTTCAAGGAGGAAAAAAAAAAACTATTTCTGCATGACAGCTCAAACGACACTTGTACTCGAAGCAGTGTAAAATTGCATCTTGCCGTTTCCAAGCATGGAGAGTCACTATCAAATTATTCTGCTTCATTGAGAATTTTATTCCCTCTTTTAAGATATGCTCATACATGTAATTTCATAGTCAGTACTTTTAGTAGCATTGCCTTCCTGTCTTGGCAGGAAATAAAGTATAATGCACTTAGAAAAAAGAAGAAGAAGAAATTGTACAGCCTTGTCAGATTGAATGCAACTGACTCAAGATTGTTGTGTTCAAAAAATTAAGCCTTTGACTCCTCTCTTGTCAGCATCAAAATTATTTGAAGAATGAAAGAGGAGGGGAAAAATCCATGTTACAAGATGTTCTGTCCATCAGCAGAGTCTATCTTTGACAACACCGGTTCCTTTTTCAGATTTTATCTTAAATAGACTCATAATTCATGTTGTTTCAGCACCAATTTACACCACATTTAAAAGGTAATTAGAGAAATTCAAGGAAGAAAAAGCCTATTGGTGTCCACAACAACACCTTAGTCTAAAAATCATTTTGCAGGCATAAGGAAAATTGCACATCTATTTCCCATTTTAGGGCAGATTGTGCTGGAACAATGTGTATCACTTCCTGTTCTGGAACTTCTGGAGACTGATGAATCACCCCAGAATATTCAGATTAGTCAGTTCAAGGGAAATACCACATTGTTATACACACAGGATGAAATCACTTATAGCAATTGTTGAGGGCATGCAAAGTTATTCTATCTGGGGGCTTCTGAAAGGCACTTGGCTGGTCACTGTGGAAACAGAAAACTGGTTAACACATGTTTTTTTCTTTCTATACTTTTAACACACATCTTGGGTACTTAACCATATAGTTCTTTCTTCTGAAACATTTCCCTAAACCACTTTATTATGTTGATAAAGTGTTCTGAACAGAAGACCAATGTGATATAAATCCTTAAATCCTTAAAAGTATGATTACATGTGCAATGCAGATTAAAAGAAAAAGGTAAAGGATTCCCTTGTGAGTAGGGAGGGATACTCATCTCCCTTTCCCATCCAAGGGAGTCAGTGTTGTCTGAGGACTGTAGTCATGTGGCCAGGATGACTTCTACACTGAAGGCACAGAGAATGCTGTTACCTTCCCACTTGAACTGGTACCTGTTTATCTACTTGCACTTGCATGCTTTCAGATTGCTAAAGTGGCAAGAGCTGGTGCAACCAGGAAGTTGGCAGTTCAAGACACAATGGAGATAAACCCTAGTATAAATGTGCAAGGCCGTAGCCTGAATGCGGACAATGTTGTTCAGCAATCTATGATCTTGATGTTTACAACTGAACAGAAATGTAAGATTATTATGGTTTTTGATGTAATTCCAACTGTTCCAGATTAATTTCTCAATTCTTTTATTTTACAAAAGCATTGTGTAGAAAAAAATAAAACGTATAGGTAAGCTTATGTTAATACTGCACTGGAAAATGAAGAAAAACTGGGGGGGGGGGGAGGACTTTAAAATCATTATAATGTTGTTTGACTTTTTAAACGATTAAATAAATTACTGTAATTTTTGGAATGATAAGATAAATAACACAAACCTAGAACCTGAAGGCACCTCTGATATTTTCCTTCGTAAGAATATGTTTTTACCATATCAATAGTCTAGAATTCTTCACTTTGTGCTCTGTTAGTCTTGAGTTTAGAACCTCAAATACCATTTTAAGAACAAAAAAACATTAAACTGACTCTATATGAAGTAAAAAAATAAGTACAATTTATTCCAAAATCGTCTCTAGATCATTGGCTCCCAACCTTTCTAGCACCAGGGACTGCAGATATGCAGATGAAGCTTTGCTCACTCATCTGCCGCTTGCACAATCCAGTTCCTAACAGGGTCTGAGGGTTAGGGATCCCTGCACTGGATACTCTTATTTTATAGCCACATTTATCTATAAGAATATTGGATTTCTATATGCTAAGTATTTCCTAATTTTATCTGGCAGGCACTTTTTTTTTTAAGAGGTAAAATATTTTTGGACCTTTTTGTGCTATGATACCTATAGTCAGTTAAAACAATGTATATTATACATGTAAATCACTCAGCATTGTTGGACTGGTGCAGTATATGCTAGCATATGCTTTAGCTCATCACTGCAACAGCTATGGTAAAGATTTTTCATGTAGGCTATCCATAATTAATAATAATAATACTTAATAATAAGGTAAATAATTTACATATATTACTATGTAAGATCACTACCAAATGGAAGAGGTTTTTGCCAGCATCCAAAAGGACAAATATAATATTTAAATCAGGCTAATCTGCCTGGATTAATAACTATAAAATAGATGGCCATAGAAGTATTTTAAATAACTACATTAAAAGATTGGTCTGACAATCATGCAAAAATCTGTCCAAGTATATCTATATTAAGAGCAGAGCCATAACAAATCTATAATGGTTCCAAAGAAATCTTGGAATATATTGCACGACCTTTATTGATGATCTACATGATAACTGCTAACCTATGGGAAAAGTGTATACCTAATGGAAATCTATATTTCCTGTAATTGTTCTTGTTCATATGTACTGGAGTCTTTTAATAGTGAGCCCCTATACCAGTGACGGCTAACCTTTTCGGCAACAAGTGCCCAAAGTGGGCATGTGCGCCTCCCCAAAATGCAACATGTGCATGTTCCTCATGTATCTGTCCCGCCCCCCGCATATGCAACCCCCCCAATGCATGTGTGACCCCCCCCCCCGCATGCGTGGCAGACACCCAAAGACCAGCTGGCTGGTGAGAGGTGCGCGCACATGTGCAGTAGAGCTGAGCTGGGGCAATGGCTCGCATGCCCAGAGAGAGGGGTCTGTGTGCCACCTCTGGCATGCATGCCTTAGGTTCACCATCATGGTCCTATACGATCACAAGGAAGCTCTACTGAGTTATGAATGGTGAATAGATACTGATTGCAAGAGATGTGTTGAGAGCTGATTGCCCATCGTGGGTGATGGGATGATTCCTTCTTGCTGAGTAAACAGAGATTGTAAGAGGAATATAAGGTAGACTAGTCTCAGGCAACAAGCTCACTGAGTGAATAAATACAGAAAGAAAAGTGGAGTTTTAAAGAGAGTTCCAAAAAGATGTTGTAAATCACAACTTAACTTTTTGACTAATATGAGATTCTGATGAAGGAAGAAAAAAAGAAGAAAATGGTGACTTTCAATACTTCTGGCACAGAAGTATTCTCTTCTAACTCTGCCAGACTGTTATTGTTACCTAAACAACCAGAGATGCTGCAGCTTGTTGGAAAAAGAACTACAGAATGAAAGACAAGTCTTTCCTTCTCACTGCTTAACTGAGTAAGTGGAAGAAACCACATTGTGTCTATGAAACAACAGGATAACAGAGTTGGAAGCGACCTTGGTGGTCTTCTAGTCCAACAAGTTGACCCCTCTTCTTTGTGGCAGCCCCTTAAATACTGCAAGACTGCTATCGTGTCATTCCTGGTCCTTTTTTTAAATTAAACTAGACATACCCAACTCTTGCAACCTTTATTTATAAGTTTTAGCCTCACATTCCCTAATCTTCACTGCTCTTCTCTATACTCTTTCTAGATTAGAATCTCAACATCTTTTTTTAATATTGTGGCGACCAAAACTGGATGCAGTATTCCAAGTGAGGGGTTACCAAGGCTTTATTAAGTGGTATGATGAAAAGTTCCTCAAAATTACTCTCTCCTTTGAAACAAATTTTCATAACAAATTCGTTTTCATCAAACTGAATTGAAACCGGTTTAAAAAAACATGGTTCTGTTTTCCTGCACATGCATTAACTAGGGAGGATGTTAGTTAAAAACCCAATACATTTGGCAGTGATGGAGAAAAATTGAACTATGTGCTATTGAACTACAATTAAATCTGATTCTTTGCCTTGGTTATTTTATGTTTCTTTCCAATACGTATTCTTTTAATTGTTTTGGAATTAGAACGTATCTTAATGCATTATGCAATGCATCACATCTATCATATAAAAGACGACATATAAATATTACATTTACATAACAAAATGAAATAACATAGCATATATACCTGGTTTACTTGCCATAGACACCTGTGGTAGGAAATCTTTTGATGTATAAAATCCTTCCTCCATTCCCAATCCTTGAAATACAGATTCTTTCTTTGGTTCTGGTAGACCTAAGACAGTAAACATTCAGTCATGAAATGAAAAAAAGAAAGAAAGAAAAGAATATATGTTTTCTTCTGAAAAGGCACGCGAATTCTCAAAAGATTTATGTTTTGGCAATCAGTTTCTTTCTCTCTGGTAACTTTTAATGATTTTAGAGCAGAAGCAGGATTTGAACCTTAAACTTTTAAACGTGTGGCCAGTGAAATCTGGATAAACACGTTTGCTGCTTAACTGATTTCGTTAAATGTCTGACAAAAAAATGAAACAATTTACACATTTTTCTACATAAGCACTTTTATACATTTTGGGATGTTTTTCAATTTTTAAAAGTTCTTTTCTGCTACAAAATGTCATACACAAAAATATCACTTTAAAAAAAACTATTCTGTACATACACATCAGGAAATGTGTTGAACCTTCTGGTTGGTTTTCTTGCTTAGTGTAATAAATGATACTTGAGAAGGATTTATATAACCGATTTGAACGGGACTCAAAAAAAATGACACATTAATCCCCGTAGTGTCAAAACAATGTCTTTGTGGTCTCCCAAAGCCTCTTATACAACATTCAGGACAGTGTCAGATGCCATTTTATTTTAGCTAGAAGTCTCAATCAGCAGTCAAGACAAGAAAAGTAAGTTTTCTTTACTTAAAAAAAATATATTGTTTCTGGTGGAAGGCACACGGCATCTCAAACAATTGGGATAAACAAGTTGGGATGACTATATAAAGATTTCAGTCTCAGTGGCATTTATATGGTTAATGACTGGAAGGACATTTTCCCTGAATTCTTTGTGCGGCAATTGACAAGGGTGTAATTCAAGCGTCAATCAAAAGGGAGAAATGATGCTGTGGGCAGAATGTGCTAGCTGAGCTGTTTTGTACACAGCTCTAAGTGTAAATTCAGAAGGAATGAAAACCTGAGTATATTTCATCCCACAGGAAGGTGTCCAAGAAAACAAAGTCTGAAAGGGCACTTGACCCTTGAGTAAGCATAAAAGGCCAATGAAATGGCCCTGGTGAAACCCACATTGTCCCTCCAACCAGCTGAAAACTGATGAGGAGAGAGGAGAGAATATAAAGAAGAACAGCAGCTGAGGAGTTTGGGGCCCAGGAGACTTAAAAGACAGAACATAGACTACCACCACCCACTTCCAGCATTAGGTCTGTCTCCTGTGAAGCTAGGTTGTGTGGGGGGTAGAGGAGAAAAGTAGTTGGGGAGTGGGTTGAAAATGCCCTTGACATCGATGTCTCCTAACCCAAACAAACAGCATAGTGAATTGGGAGAGAAACATAAGAAAATCGGGGTACGATTGCTTCAGAACTCATCCATCTATATTCTGAGAAAAGATTAGCAGGATGTAATTGTCAATTTGCTAGTTTGCTTGGGGTAGATAATTGTTCACAAGGAGCGACACTTCGATTGGAAAAATTAGTGACGGGAGAGTCGGTAGAAAGTCAGTTGAGGGTGGATGGTGTCTGGAGAGTTCGATAAGAGAAGTATCTTATGGTATAATAAGAAGTATTATAAGATAAGAGAAGTATTATAAGATACTTCTCTTATCGAAGTATCATGGGCAGAGCAAAGAAGGCCAGATTAGGGGTCAGAGTCAGAAAGCTGACCACACTGAGGGCTTCTGTGGAGAGAATCTACTTTCAAAGAGGAACAGCGAGTAATGTTAATGCTAAACGGAGTAGCCATTTGGATGGATACCACCAGGATCCATACAGGAGAAACCAGTGGGGTTTGACTAGTATGTTCTTTGTAGATTGTTCCTTGCGGGGTGATCATCTGGTGGGTTATAAAAGGATTGTGTACATTGAACACTTGGTGTTCCCTTCATTTATTTGTTTATTTTATTTATTTTATTTGGATTTGTAGGCCGCCCAATCCCGCAGGACTCTGGGCAGCTCACACCATTGATAAAAACATATAAATAAGATATAAACAATTTAACCCACCCCTAAAAATTACTAAATTTTGGTGGGTCAAACTAGTCTGGCCCACTGGAAAAGCCAGGTCTTTAACACTCTGAGGAAGGTTCTCAGGACCGGGACACTCGGGAGCTCCGGAGGCATATCATTCCAGAGGGCCGGGGCCACTGCGGAAAAGGCCCTTCTCCAAGGAATTGCCAGGCGACACTGCCTGGCCAATGGTGTCCGGATTATTTATCTGAACGATTTGGGGTTGGAACACCTTTGTTATGTTATTTGGGGTGAGTGGGTATTAAACATCCAGAGAATGAACTTCTCAGCATTTCAACAGGAGGACAGCTAGAGGACAACGAAGTGTTTACGGACTCAGTTGCAGCAGTTGATTCAAATGCTCCAAGTTTGCATAGATTATAATTGTTTGCTCTTCTGTAGAAAGAGTGCCAAACAACTGAGCCAGTATTCGTCCTCATCTGCCATGGGGTCGACTGATGTCTTTATCTTCTCTTTAATTAAATCAAGGGTGTTAGGCCTCCTGTGCTTATCTGGTCCTGACCTTGGAGTTGGTGGAGCGCTCTACTGTGTAGTTGGATTGCGGGCTGAGATTGAGATGAACTCTGGGGTTTATGCCATCCTCTCTCGCAGGCTTGGCTCTCCTCCCAGAATTTTGCAGTGGCCGTACACTCCTATTGTGAAAGACACAGGTAGGCATAATTGGAAATCCCCTTACAAAAACTTTAAAGGGGATGTGACATGCCTAAAAGCAAATATTATTCTTTCAAGGCCATGCCATAGGGGAGAACAGCAGATTTCTGTACTACGCTGAAGAAGTTGTGAAAGGAAGTATAGTACAACTTGTCTGTTATGCCAGTACCTTAGTCTGAGAATGCTGTATCAGCTTTGTTAATCTTTGACCAATTTTCTTTACCCTGTATTAATTTCCATCTTCCTCCTCAACAGCTCCATTTCTAGATCACCCAAATCTGTAACCGTGTGGACTCTTTCCTCATTCTTTGCTTGAGTAAAATCCCTGGTGCCAATATACTAATAAGAGGGGATTTTCAAGACAAGAGTTGGTTGTAATAATGAAGCTCTCCATGAACATTTCAATTACTGTCTCCCTGAATAAGTAACCAGGCCACTGTTTGTGCCCAGATCCTTCAAACATACAAAATATAATCTAGCTAGCTTTAGTTTGCTACCTCTTATAAACAGGCTTAACATGCAAATGTTAAATGGCTTTGTCCAAAGTAATTTCCCTGGGCAATATACTTTTTGGTCACTTCACAAGTTATCCTCTGTAGTCCCAAAAGTGCTTTTTCAAGAGGCAACTGGACTTTCTGGTTTTTCTTTGAAGACGTTTCGCTTCTCATCCAAGAAGCTTCCAGAGTTGAAGAAGCTTCTTCAATTCTGGAA
>JANHGC010003584.1:0-15018 GCA_027560395.1 Boaedon fuliginosus
ATATCATGGGTGGGTGGGTGGGGGATGCAGTGGTGGGAGAGTCAACTCTATGAAGTGTATGATTATTGACTGCTAGTTGTATCTAGTTGTCCACAGTCATGGCAGAGGAAGCACTTCAGTTGGCATTCATCTATTTGCATGATGCTAACTTTAACACTAGATATGTAGTTGAAAATTCCATAATTTCCAGGTTGCCTGGCCAATAATAGTTATAAGCATTACATATTTGAAAGGTCCCAAGTCAGGAATATTGAGGTAAACCTAATGGACAGAAATAACTGCATCCAAGACATCCAGATGGAAAGTCTAATTAAAAGTCTGATAGTCAATGGCTGCGTTCCACAATTGCCAGGTTTTTAAATATAATATATATTTTTTATTTTTTTAATAAAAATTTTTTAAAACATATTGTCTGTCCATTCATGGCATCCTGGGTTACATATATTAGTTACTTCATTAATTTCTTATATTTATAATAATAATAATATCAAGATAAAATATAACAATATTCATCAGAAAATCCTCCAGTAAATAGTTCATTATCCCTTTATCTTTAGAGATTCTTTCTCTTTCTTAGTTTTCCCCTTCCTTCTCTGCCTTATACATGTAAAATAGTACTAAGAAAGTTTATTTTTCCATTTAACCCTAACTTATATTTAAAATATTTCATCCATTATTATCACATCACATTCATAAAATTTTTTAGGTTACAGTTATTCAGATATTCATGTTACTTGGCGTTATCTTACATAATTATTATGTGTAAAAGTCCAATCTTTAATAAAAATCCCTTGTTAAAAACATCCCTTAATAAAAACATCTTAGTACTACTAATCAATACATCTTATTTCTACAATTTATTCTATCACTCATCCCTTTTCTTTCTCTTTTGGAAGTCTAGCCCTCTCCCACCCACCCCTCTCTCTTACTAGTCTCCTTCTGGCTTTTTTCATCTTTCTTCTCCTTATTTCCCTTCGTCAATTTTGTATCACATTTAATATTTGATTTTATTGTCTCTTTGTTTTTAACAACTGTCACTCCTACTCCCTCTTGACTCATTTTCTCTCCTTTTTCGTTAGTTTTGTTCTCTATGTTGGATTTTTTGCTGCGTAGTAAGTAGGTTCTAATATCTCTGTCTTCTTTCCGTTGCATCATCACCATTTTTAATTTTTCATCAGCTTCCTCTCTCTGCTCACCTGCCACTTCTCCCAATTCATCTGCACCAGGCATTGCCTGTTGTTCTAAAATCTCCATTTTAGACAGAATTTTAGACATAGAGTTTTTAAGTTCAATCCCTATTGCTCGCATTTCCTCTAAAGCATCGAGAATCATGGTACAGTGATTTTGAGTCGCGGCTGGACTCTTCCGTTCTTGGTTATCCATTTTAAAATTGGAGAGGTAGAATCCCAAAGTGTGTTTAAGTCTAAAGAGTACAGTTTTTGTCCAAATTTAGTCCAAATTCTCTTACTCAATCAAAGCTCTGGAGCTCCATCTGCCTCCTCCAATCCAGGGGGGGGGCAGACCTCTCTCTGGCAATGTGCTGCATCTCTTTCCCTTCACCGCTTTCCCACTCACTGCAGCTTGACTTTAAATTTTATCTTGGGGATCGTAATCTCATTCCAAATCTCACCTTACCCAGTCCAGCTTCCAATTGGCTCTCTTCCTTTTCCTCCTGCGCTCGCTTTCCCCAGGGTGTTCCAAGCTAGGTGGACACCATTTTTGGCTCCGTCCTATCCGATCTTTGGCTAGAGTTCACGGTGGATGAAGGAGAAGACTTGCATGTCTCCTCTACCTCTCCCACCATGGTCCTTCACTGGACCTTCCTTTCAGGAAGATTCAGACCCTGCTAAGGGTCCTCAGATTGGTGGGCCTGGGGTGAAACAGCGGAGCTCACGTGTCTCGCACCCAGTATCGTCGGAAGTCATCCCGGAAGTCCATAATTCCCAGTTTTTTAACTGAACTTCTATTAGCAAAGAGTTACAGAAAAATCTAACATTTTCCTGGCATCTTGTAATTGTCCATGTTTTTGTGGCCAAAATAGCATATGGAACATCTCCAGAATTTATAACTGTAGCTCAAAGGAATTCTTGTATCTGAAAAAAAAGTGCCCTGTGATGAAGCATAGGAACATGTTTCCAAAATTTAGCCTCTTTTCAGATTTGGCAAGTTGGGATATGAACTGGCAAAGCAATGCTTTTGATGCCATAAGCATAGTTTAAATGCCATTTTTTTCTCTTTGATCAGTTAAATGCATCACAGTTAATTGTAACCAAAGGCAAGGATGATGCAAGAGATAATAGAAGCTATTTAGAGTATTTCTTTAATTGCCTCCATGTTGCTAGTGAAAGCTTTTGAGTGTGTGATGCCCTGAGAAGACATAGCAACCTTCCACTCCTTAATCTAAAATCATTACTAAGGTGTGGCATCATCTGCAAATAGCATATGTTAAAAAAAAGAGTCAATGTGTGTTTCGGAAGAAATATGACTGGATTTCTTCACTGGCATCAGTCTAACTTAATTTCACAGTGCATTCCACTTTGTTATATCTGTAAACAGATAAATTTCCAGCAGAGAGTAATTCCATAAAGTATGGCTCACCATGTTAGCATTCCCTTTCTGCATTTAACTATGAATGTTGGAAGCTGAAAATAGTTTCCCATCCATTTGAGGATGAAACTAAATATATCACATTAAAAATAAAAATAAAGATGCCCTCCCTTCCAACTCTTTCCCCAAAGCCAGTCCCACCTACTGTATATGTGTGATATACAGTATTTCTGGTCTGTTCTAAAGGATTCACCATTTTGAACAGATCAGAAATAAATGAATGTAGCATTTCCTGTGACAAACGTAAATCAATTATACAGATGGGACACAGGTATTTGGGGGAATAACAAAATGGAACATTACCCATTTTATAGCTCCCTTGCCTAAATCAGGTGACACTCTGTTATTTACTGTGGTATCAGTACCAGAATGGGGATTAAAAGAATTCTGCCATTGATCCAGCTGGGAGCTCAAATGCAAACCAGAACAAATTCTAGTCTTCTTTCTTGGGCAGTTATATAAGATGGAGGTTCATAAATCATCCCGCATGAGGAGGAAAAGGGGAAACATTTGGTAAAGCAGGGGCCCCAACCCCAAGGCCACAGCTCATTACCGGACCTTCAGACATTCAGAACTGGGCCTCAGAAGTGGTGGACGAGCAGATACACAGGTGGATCCCCACTTGTATGATCAGTGGACGAGTGTGTGTATGCTCCATTTGCGCACAAATGCAACTGCATGTGCATGTGCTCTTGCCTGCTGCTCACATGGAACCATCCTCTCTCCCCGCTACTCAGGTCCACAAAGTCTTTTAGGGATCTTTCCCTGACAACCCAGCTGTGACCCAAAGTTTACCCCCCTGCCCCCAGCAGGAGGCAAAAAAATTGGAGAAGGGTGCAGTAGCATGACACAGGCTAATTTGAAAGTAGACTGGAACCCCAGTGGTCTATTTCTTGCATCAAGACTGATTGATAGTGGTATGCTCAAGGAGTGGCAGGATCCTTAATATTTAAGGATCCAACCCATGTAAAATCATGGATTGGAATAGATCCCCAGGGTAGGCCAATTTTATATACAGCATCCTGCACAACTACTTTGGACTTAGAACTGATGATGTTTTGCCTTGTACCTGTTTTTCTGAGAAAACATCAAAACCTATATCCCATCTGCATTTACAATCCCCTATTGAAACCATAGGGTCTTACACAGAAGCAAACTTTTTCAAAACCATGCTGCTAATCTGATAAACTACTCCTCAGCTATGTTCAGATCTGCTTGTTGCTGACCTACATTACAGAATTATCATTAGGACAAAGCAGGATTATCCCCTCATATTGTTAATAGCTCTGGCTGCAGAAGTTAATGTTAGGGTTCAATTATTTTATTGACTGCAGAAAATTTATGGCAAAAGTTAACTTTATGATGCAATGATTTTATGACATGTAAAAATGCAATTTCTTTTCTGTAATTTATACTCCTAGATGAAAACAGCTCTTGCAAATCCAGTTCAAATTTGAGATTTCAAAAATCACTTGTAATCTAGACTGTCACTCTGTAGTTTGCCAAAATGGTTGCCTGCCCTTAGCTAGCTGTGACTTACTCATGTTTGCATTTCTTTCAGCTCTGAGAAATTATAGTTACAGAAGTCCACCAGTATCTGAAAGGTAGTGGTCACAACAAGGAGACTGAAGTCATGCCTCAATCTTAGACGTATAAAGAAGTAGGATAGGACTTTGATTGCTCTACTATGTCTGCCATTTTGCCTTTTTTTAATTCTCTGCCTGGGTTCTAGTGCTGAGGTCAAAATCTAAGTGAAAAGCTTCAGGTCACATCTGGGACAAAAGTTAGAAGCTTGGAAACAATTAAGTCCACAGTCCCATTTCTTCATTTTCTGGAAAATTAGTCTGATAATTGCCAAGAAATTGCCAACTAAATTTGAGTTGCAGTGCTAAGATAGAAATCCCAAATGATCACAATGTTTATTTTATTTATTTATTTATAAAATGTCTTGGCCACCCAATTCCCAGGGGACTCCGGGCGGCTCACAACACAGTAAAACAATATAAAAACATTCATTGCATATTAAAATTTATTTCTGAGTAGAAATGACTGAGTTGAATAGACCAAAGATAGTGCCAAAGGCAATCAACATAGGAACTTCTTTTTGTTTGAGCTGTACAAATGCCACCACTATTTTTTGCAAGCTGTAAAAAGAATGAAATTTGTCTTGACAAGTATATTCAGAGCTATGAGAGTAGTTAGGTTAAGGAGATTTAACTTTGCATAGAAAATGAAATTCCATTTAGGTGGGTTTGGAGGATTAAGTGTGGTTACTGGCCACAAAATAAGAAACTGGAATTTTCAAGCCTGCAGGTAATTTTGAAGTACGAAGAAAGCTGCTGCCTCAAATTTATCTCAGACATTTGGCTTCCTCATTGAAGAAGGAATTTCAAAGCCCAAGCCAACAAAAGTGATACACCAGCCTGGCTTTGAGGTTACTAAGCTGTATTCATGGCAGGAAATGATATGAATTACAGTTTTCCATTGTAGAAAAATAATGTTTCAACATTAATGAAAAACATGCCAGTTTTCAAAGAACCAAGTTCTGCTCATTTTGGACCATCTGGCCTGGCATTTTGTGTGCCAAGTGACTGAGAAGATCATGAAGAGCTTTGCTTTTATTGAAGATCCCAGAATTCCATTTCCCTCCACTGCTTTAGGAACATTTGAAGAAAAACATTTTTCACCAAGTACAACGATATACAAATTCAACTCCTGGTAGTGGGTTTAAATCCCATAGTGTAACTCAGTGTTTCTCAACCTTTGTGAGTTTAAGATGGGTGGACTTCAATCCCGGAATTACCTCAGCCGGCATGTCTCCTGGTGGTCAGTGTAACTTGTTTCACGAATGACCACGCAATCATGGTAGGTGTTTGTTGAGGTGGTGCAGATTACAGACATTTATTTATTTTTATTTTATTTATACCCCGCCTTTCTTCCCTAACAAGGGAACACAAGGTGGCCAACAACATTATACAATACAATGTTATGATAAAACTCTAAAACTAATGTCTATAAAAACTTTCAGTATAAAAGATTAAAAACAGAAGACATACAGACATACACTTGTTTTATTGTACAAATATAACTGTTTTATTATATAAAATACAATGTTTAGGTTGTTATACAAAAAATAAAATCGATGAAATGACTTTGTATAACCTTAATGCCCTGTTCTTTAATAATCCTTGTTCTTATGTTTATCTCACTTTCCTACTATAAATGATTTTTCTACTGCCAGTAGCTTCATAAAACTTTTTCTTATTTAATCTCTATGTTTAATCTCTAATCTTCTGTCTTTTAGTTTTATATCTGTATTTTTCTATTTCACATTTCTTATCTCTATATTTTTCTCATCTTGACTATTTCCTAGATCTTCGAGTCTTTCTTATTTCCTACATTGTCAGCTATTGTCACCAAATTGTCCTTGTACATGTGAACATCCCTTTTAATCCTTCTCCAAAGGCTTGTGGTGTCAGGGCTGTTTCCTCTCTTCCTCTTCCTCCTACCACAATTATCCAGTCCTCTCTTCCTGGAGGTGGTTTATCAAACTCTGCACCTGCGTTGTTGCATGCTGTGGGCTTGCTCTACTTACTTCTTTACAGATGCTAGATGAGATCTTTTCCATACCCTGACCATCTTTGTGCCTCAGCATGTCTTGATGTTTGGAGTCTGTCCCAAAACCTGCTGTTCCTTCTGTGATCCACTGAGTTTGCTCACTTTTGAAGGGTCATATTGTCCCATTAAGGAGAAGATGGGGCTGTTTTAAAACATCATTCCCAGCAACACTGAAATTCTGGATCTCAGGAGGGAAGCAGAAAGGTCCATCCAGGGTCCACATCTTCAGTGGCTACCCAAATTCAAATTCACACTTTCAGGAATTATTTATTCTTACTTTTGTGGTGTATATCTTCAGTTCCAGACTGCATAGCTGTGAGGAAAGAAACTCCACATACTCCCAGCCTCAAGTATTTCCAGGATCAAACCTCCAGAGTGTGATAGCAAATAGCAGACTTTGTGCAGCATAATGTTTGCTTCATATTAGATATTTAGGAAAGGAAATGGAAGTACAATGGCTCTGTAGTCCATATAGGGGACTTTGGAGGTGCATAGGGAATGGATTAATGGCAAAAATGTTTCCCTTAATTTTTTTGGGGGGGGAGTTCCAAAAGTTTAACGTTGGGAACACTAGACTGTTATGAAGCTAAAGGGTTCCACTACCATTCTTGCAATTCCCAAATCATTCTAAGCACAGTGCCACCGCGGCTCTTGATAACACGTGATAACACTTCACCGGGTTCTTCTCGGGACAGGAAATATACAAGAATTTATTCACCCCTTATATAGTTCACAGTTTACCCACAATGTGTACCCATGCAGACTCAGTACTATATGTGATGAACCATAGGTTACCACAATTAGGAGGAAAACTTCATCACATCTTCAGTGGCTTCCCATCTCCTCTGTAAACTTTCCATATTTTCTACAGTTTCCCAGACACAGATTTAAGTTCAGAAGAAAATTATCATGTGACTCTTGTCATGGTCAGATCACTTAGTGGTTAGTTTGTAGCTTTCCACCAATACTATCCTTCCCCTGTCTCCAAGGAAGTGGGTCCTATTATATTGATCCTACCCTAAATGCCTGAAACTTGGTTTCAAGAAGGTCCACTTGGAGAGTTTCTGAGTCTTTACTGAGCTGTTCTTTAGAAGTCTTTGTCACTTCCTGAAACAAGGTAGTGTTGCTGGTCTTGAATAAGATTACACCTGGGTATCTTATCTCTACAGATTGGCCTTAGTGGGCTATTTGGTTTTCTGACAAAACTCCAAGAAATGTAGCATCAGAAAAAATGCCTAGAACGTTACTATGGGAAGATGAATGATGAGTCCCATCAAATACTTGTATGAACCTATATTAGGAATTAAAATCTATATTTTAATGATAATAAGGTTAGCAAAACATGGTTTTCTGCCCTTATTGCATGTGTAGAATGCCATCCTGCAGCTCTTTTTTTAAGCAACTAAGACCCTTATGGAGGTCAATGGAAAGTGAACAACTCTGAGGGTTGCAATCTGGAATATTTCACACATCGGACAGATAAAGTTGTTCGAATGTTTTTGGACTCAGACTCTGGCTTGGCAGGTCCTATGGAATTGATTGGGAAGGGTACTTGCTCCATTGTCTGGGAAGAGTTTGAGCCTGTGAGTCTCAAGAAAGTGGAGAGGATTTTGCAAGAAGTTAGTGCTGCCACCTGGATGTAGATCCTTATTTCTCCTGCTCATCAAGGTTTGACGAGATATAATGATTCAAACAGTGATTAATCCTACCTTGTGGCGATTCATGCAACAAAGCGGAAATATTTCTCTGCATAAATTGCATCTGCCAATAATTACTTATTTCTGAGAAATAAAGTCACTAAAATCAGAGTTAGCTGTTGGAATGGATACTGGAGGAAACAGATTAACTGAACTTCTTTCAGCCAGATTTAGGTCTGGGTATAACAACGAGGAAGCACTGACTGCCCTTGTAGATGACTTCTGCTGGGGCTGGGAGTGGGATGATACGATCCTCCTGGTCCTGATTGCTCTTCATCAGCATTTGATACCATTGATTAGGGTATCATTTAAACAACCATTGAGATTTGTGGGGTGCAGTGTACTGTAATGATTTTCTTCTTTTCTCAGGGGTCAGTTGATGTAAGAAGGCAGGGAAAATTTAGCTGGATGTACAGCTATGCAGGGTCCCACATGGCTTGACACTCTCCCCGCTTCTGTTTACATGGAGCCACTGAACGAGGTCAGGTCATCCATTACAAAAAGTCAGTTATAGAATAGAATATTAGAGTTGGAAAGGATCTTGGAGGTCTTCTAGTTCAACCCCCTGCTTAGGTAGGAAACCCCACACCAATTCAGACAAATGGTTATCCAATCTCTTCTTAAAAACTTCCAGCGTTGGAGCATTTACAACCTCTGGAGGCAAGTTGTTCCACTGATTGTTTTAACAGTCAGGAGATTTCTCCTTAGTTTTAAGTTGCTTATCTCCTTGATTAGTTTCCACCCATTGCTTCTTGCCCTGCCCTCAGGTGCTTTGATAGCTTGACTCCCCTTTATTTGAGCAGTCCCTGAGATATCGGAATGCTGCTATCACACCCAGTTCCAGCAATTGTTTTTTATGTGTTTCAGCCTCCAGTCCCCTAATCATCTTTGTTGCTCTTCTCTGCACTCTTTCTAGAATCTCAACATCTTTTTTAAATTATGGCGACCAAAACTGGATGCAGTATTCCAAGTGTGGCATTATAAAGTGGTATTAACACTTCACGTGATCTTGTAAAGCTTAGTGATCTTGTAGGCTCTAGAACAAAGGTCTCCAACCTTGGCAAAGCTGGCTGAGGAACTCTGGGAATTGAAGTCCACAAGTCTCAAAGTTGCCAAGGTTGGAGACCCCTGATCTAGAAGACATGCCTTCTTTGTAGCTTTGTCTGCCCTTTGGAACATTATCTCTCCTGAGGGTTGAATGATCCCAATATGGTTGTTTTTTCTAAAACAATGAAAACGTAGTTTTTCCAAGCAGATTCTGGGACAGAGTGTAATTATTTCTTCTCTAATAATCTGTCTTGATGGGGTCAATCCTTTCAAAGTTACAACAGCACTGAAAAAAAGTGACTTATGAACGTTTTTCATACTTACAACCATTGCAACATTCTCATGGCCACGTGATCAAAATTCAGGTGTTTGGCAACTGGTTCTTATTTATGATGGTTGCAGTGTCCTGGGGTCATGTGATCCCCTTTTGCGACCTCCTGACCGGCAAAATCAATGAGGAAGCCTGATTCACTTAACCGTGTCACTAACTTAACAACTCCGATAATTCACTCAAAAACTGTGACAAGAAAGGACGTAAAATGGGACAAAACTCACTCAACAAATGTTTCACTTACCAATTTAGATTTTGGACTCAATTGTGACTGTAAGTTGAGGTCTATCTGTATTGAGAGGTTAACCTAGCTTGCAGCTTTCTGCACTGCTCTCAAAGATTCTGATAGAGCTATTTCCCCCCACTGGAGGTAAAAAAAAATTCCCTCCTGCTTATTCTGAATATGAATTTTTAGTCTCTGTCCTTGAACTATTTTATTGGGTCAGGACAACCTGTCTGCTATGTTATTAATAACAGCAAAAATAATATCTTCATAGTAAGCATTAACCTCAATTAAAGCAGCATTTTAATAGAAAGTGGTATTGGTTGGGGGAAGAAAGGGGAGATATGAATCTAATAAAATAAATAAATAAAATAAATCAGACATACCTGAATGTGTATCCTAGAAATTACCATATAATACTTGCTAAACGACAATATCTGAGGTTGCAATCTCTTTAATTATTGTAGGAAATAATTACAAGAATTGGTCATAATGTCCAGGTGTGTTGCCATGACACTTGGGAATTGTCTGTTCTTGCATTAAAAATACCCTGGCAATTACCATATAAAAGTTCAATCTTCTATATCAGGAAAGATTTTGGAAAGGATGAGCAGTACATAAATGACTTTGTGGATTTTGTCCCACTTGCATAATTTATCTATGGAATTCACTGCTATGTGTTGAGTTCTAATTTGGATAACTTAAGACTTGATAGGTTTGTGATGCAGCATTATCGATTATTTCTCCTCATAATGGCTATACAATGTCTTCATAACCATCACATCTCTGAAAACTTGCAGTGAAACAGCCATTCTCTTGTCCTGCTAATGGCTTAACATTAACTATGTAGCTGACAACTTAATAGGCCAATGGACTAGATAAATGTGATCCAAGATTTTTCTTACTTAAGTTCTGGGAATAGCTGATATATCATATTCTGTTATCTGAAGCTCCTTTTATCTATAAAAAGAGGGAGAGGCAGCATCCATCTCACAGAAATGAAGACTATCAGGCATTTTTACAGATCTAATGCTGGATTTATTTTAAATGGATTTCAATGGGCTCTCACATACTAGTGATAATGGACCATCTCTAACATCTGTGTTAGAAAAATTAGGCAAGCACAATGCACAAACCTATCTTTTGTTGCTTTGTGTTGGCCTCCCTTCTTGCCTTGCCTAACCCTTTCCTAATAATCAGCCAAATATTACAAATGGGAGAAGTCCCCATTTATCGTTTGTGATGCAGTTCAGACTATCCTAGTTTAGCTATTACTAATCCACTTTACCAGGCAAGTAAATGCCCATCCCTCAATCTGGTCCCAGTTTAACTGGGAATTTGGTACCAGTTTATCTTTTTCTGAGATTTTAGGGTATTTAGTAAGGCAATGGCTATTTGAACCATTACATTACCAAGCCTTTCAAATATCATTGTGTTCTTTTATTAATTCTCATAATTAGAAGCAAGTGGCCATAGTTTAATTACAAAGCATATGCTTGGCATGCATAAAGGTTTAAATCTCCAGGTCCACGAAAGAAGAGGTGGTGCTGTTTGTATGACACACCTACATGAAGGCTGAACTGATCCTCCACTATTCCTCTTTGTACTTTTAGCCCTCTTGTTTTCTTAAGTGTTGCTTTTGTCCCTATTTTTTCTTTCTTTTGTTAAGATTAATCCAGTAATGGCCAACCTATGACACCTATCGAAGGTGACATGCCTTGTTTTAGGTGACGCACCAGTATTCACAAACACCCCACAACTATACTTGAAACCCTGCCCCATTCTCATGGATGCCATGTGAGAACAGGGTATGCTGTTGTGTAGCCTCCAGATCTTCTGGAAGTCATGAAAGGAGGCCATGTTCTCATACTTGGCAGCCTCCAAAAATTGTGCGGGTATGCGGTGTGCTTTCACACAATTTTCTGAGGCTGTAAAAGAGCAGTCTCTGAAGTTGCTTCAACAATGAAGGCCTCGTGTGATCCAGAGCAGCCTTGAGTAGGTTGTGAGGGCCTATCAATAGCGAGAGAACACTGTCTGAAGTAGTGTGCAACAGATTCCGGGGAGTGCTGGGCTGTGGGAGCAATTGTGTCATTCCCCAAGGCTCACCCAGGCCACCACTTTAAAACCAGCCTCGACACCGCCAAGTGCCACTTTTCAGTCTGTGCCACCACAGCTTTTGTCTCTGTAAGAAGATAAAACAAGGACATCACAGACTTTCTTGAGGCAAGGGGCATGACATGACATTATACAAACAATGGAACTTGTGTCGGATGTCATAGGACAAGTATATCATTACATTATTTGCACAATGATGTGATGATAGATATCGGTTTGAAGTCACATTGGTTTGTTACAGAAACCAAAGGGAGAAGAAATCTTGACTGTGCATCATCTTCAGCTTCCATAGAAAAGGCTGGTAAAACTGAACCAAATACAATCAATTCAAACTAAATTGTAAGCCTCACATCATTCCCGGTATTCCCAACCTAGTAATTTAATGATTAAAAAGAGAGAGAACTAGGGAAATTATGTTACAATAGAACTAATTTAAAAATGATGCAGGCCAGATCAAGCTCCCCAAATCACAACCAGGTGCACTACAATATTCTTCTTTTATTTAGTTTACAGAAGAATCTATCAGTACAGGTTGCAGAAGGAAAATGTTTAGTGCTATTTACAGTTTGTTTAAAACTCTGCTCTATACAAATTTAATTTTGATCATTATGAACAATATCTTTGTAGGCCTACTGCGTATAAAGCATTTTTTCAAAGCAGTAACATTGAATAAAGTAACCTGATTACATTTAAATGAAGATCATTCAAAACACGGAACATTTGTAATGGCTATGGTCTCAAATACAGAACACAATGTCAGTCTGCATCTTTAAAAGCCTAGATCTATTTATATAGTTTATTGTTGTATTATTTTACCCGCCAATCTATACTTAAGTTCTATAGCCATGTTTTTATAAGTTTTTTAATTAAATATATTCTACATATTTTTACTTTCAACTAGGAAGATTTCTCCCTAGTAGAAAAAATATAAAATCTTTATATAATTTTTACAAGTTTAGATGAAACTACCTCATGCTTTAGTGCTGTGCAAATTTTTTAGCATATCTTTTTTTAAAATTACATGAAATAAAATAATGGCATCCTTTGTAACTATGTATGCTTTTAAAAAACAGCTTTTGATTTCCAATACAATTGCAAGCACTAATATCAAATGCAAATAACAAACAAATGAACTCATCATTTAGCATTTTTTTCTATTTTATCTTCTTTTTCTTTTAATTATCTCTTTGAAGTCACTGTTGAGTAAGCATGACACTGGACACTAAGATCAGATGAATAAGGATGACTGAAAAACATCAACTGTAGATATTCAAAGACATAAATTGATTAGTAAATGAGGTCTTTAATATTTATGCACAATAATAAAAGCCTATGAACTACAGGAAATTACCCCTCCCATATTAAGGCTAGGAAATGCACTCTCTGCACATATTTGTGCTGTCTAAACAAGCACTCAACAAATGTACGAAAGAAGAGTGCACGTCAATTAAAAAAAAAAGTTGCAAGAGCCCTCTACAGAGTGCTTTAAAATTACAGGCACATAGTTTGTTGCAGTGAGATTTTTTTATATATATAGACAATTTTAGTAGTTAGTGTTTTGTGCCACTTGGTCATCAAGGGTGACTTAGGTAGAATTTACTTAGTAGTTATTCTTTCCCGCCCATCTATCTCCCTGCTTTTTATTGGCCATGACTGAATTTAAGAAAAAAAACTATGAATTTTTTTCAGTGCTGATTCATTTCTCGGTGTTGGAAATACTTAAGAACATTTGTTGATGAGGTCTATATATTGTCAACTGTTTTAGTGCAAATTGCCTCTAGTATTCGTGATTGGTTAAAGTTCCGGTTAAGAATGATTTTAAGGTAGCAAAATGATTTCTCCTGAAGAGTAGTTAATTTTTTTCTTGGAGAGAAAATTCATTGGCGAAATGATGTATTAATAAGCTTGTTCAACAACATAAAGAGTAGAAATAAAAAAGTATTCATTGTTCTAGAAAAAAAGTGTGACCAGGTTCATGTAATATTTCAGTTCAGTGGATTCACAGATAGGCAGAAAGGGTTTTTGAAACAATGTTGGTCTCCTCTAATCCTGCAGCATGAGAGACAAAAACTATTCTACATCACAAGCAGCAGATACAGTGGCGCTTCTACAGAATCACACAGCAATTGCTCTCTCCAGTTTTTTCACGATTTCTCTGTCCTACAAAAAAAAAATAAACAAAATGTTTTCAAGATAATTAATGCAAAACACCATATACGCATTATAAAAGCTTTACAACATTATTGTAGTGTTGAATAGTCTAATAATAGGGTTTTACATGGGATGAAACAATTGCTATCCTATTTTCTCAAAAGATTCACTGGAATATTTTGAATTGGCTATGTTCTGGTGGAATAAGGGCCACCAAAATAATCAATGGGAAATGCCACAGGTTCCCCGTTGTCTTGTTTTTTATTCTTGGAATACAAAAGTAGATTAGATGATAGACTAAACTGATTATTACCTACCATCCAATGTACTGAAAGTTGGCCAACAGATTATATGGATATGTGTGTGTATCTATAAACATAAACAATAATTAAGTGCTTTTGTAGCCTATATGAAGAAAAAAGCTGTCTCTCTCTTCACTTTAATTTAACAGTTGGGTTGAGCGTTCTCCCTAATGCACATACAAGATATGGATTTTTTTACAACTGAAAACCTGCTTTCAAAACTTAGAAAGAAAATCCAGGTTTATGAGCACATAAACTAGTGCAGCTTTATGAGCACTAGTAAACTATTATTTTTCCAATAATGAACAAAAATAGTGTATCAGATAGGCAGCAATAAATGCTTAACAGACAACCTGTATCTCTCACCTCATCCACTTTCTCATCACACTATTCCACCAAATTCTGCAGGGACAAAACAAATGTGTATAGCTAATACTGTTTAAGTCTCCATGGCCTAGCCCAACCCCACGGGTTTTGGTCTCAGATTAATCCAGAAAAATAAATGTCCAATTCAGAATTTAAATTCAATAGTTCAAAGGAACCCAAGAAAACACTAGACTGATCATAAATGTAACATATTTACAACAAACAAAAGTTGTTTTCGTCCCAATTTTCATCTACAATATCCAATTTAAAAATCTGTTGCAATTGCTAAGCCTACCTTGAGAGTTTGGCTCTGGCAATGTCTCTCTAGCCACCAAATGCATCACTGTTGTTTTGCCAAAGGGCAATTTTAATGCTGCAAAAAAGAAAAAAAAACTGTTTTGTAATGGTCCTCTATAATGCACAATAATGTTCCATAATTTCAACTGCATTACAATTGTTTCCTGACTATGCTAGTATTATATTTATATATATATATGAAAGTCTTGGTGTAATCGGGTCTTTTCCTGTGTAGGCTTGAGAGTATCAAGGCAACGTTTCGAC
>JANHGC010003584.1:20415-43420 GCA_027560395.1 Boaedon fuliginosus
GATCTGACCCAAGGCCCCTGCTTTGTGGGGTGCCTCAGGGTTTGGTTCTCTCACCCCTCCTATTTAATACCTACATGAAACTGCTGGGTGACATCATCTAATGGCATGGGGTGGAATATCATCAGTATGCTGATGATACCCAATTATACATTTCCACCCCAGGCTGAACTAGTGATGCTGTTGAGGTGATGCCCCAATGCCTGGAGGCTGTGAGGATATGAATGGGGACCAACAGACTCAGACTCAAGACTGAGTGGCTCTGGATGTTGCCTCCTCATGGTTTAGTTGATTGTCCATCATTAATGCTTGGGGGGGAGAGAATGTGTGTGGGGGGGAAACCCTCAGAATGGGTGTGCAACTTTTGGAGTTCTGGACCCGTAACTTCAATTACAATCATTTGGCAGCTGTGGCCAAGATAACTGACACACAGGTTCACCTGTTGCACCAGTTGCAACCAGGAGGCACTCCTTACAGTCACTCATGCCCTTCCCACCTCTTGATTAGATTAATGCAATGTGCTGTACATGGGGCTACCCTTGAAGAGCCCTCAGAAGTTCCAATTGGTCCACAATGCGGCTGTGCAAGTGATTAAGGGTGTGCCCCAATGCTCCCATATAACATCTCTCCTCCGTGAGCTGTACTGATTCCCAATAGTCTTCTGGGTGCAATTTAAGGTGTTAGTGACAACTTTTAAAGCCCTTCATGTCTTAGGAGTGGGGTACCTTGGAGACTGCCTGTTGCCACTACATGCCTCCCAGTGTCCAGTTAGATCCCACAGAGTTGGCCTCCTACAGGTCTCGTTAGCTAAGCAATGACAGCTGGCAAGCATACAGTCGAAGGCCTTCTCTGTGGCAGCACCGGCCCTCTGGAACCGCTCCCCATCAGGATTCAAACCATCCAGAGTCTGTTGGCCTTCCAACAGCCTTGAAGGCCTGGCTTTGCCAGCGGGTATGGAATTGAATAATTCCTTCTCCCCTGTAAGAATGGTGGTACGATTGGCTGAACGATTGTGTGTTAATAGTTTTAATTTAGAGATTGTTTATATTGTTATGATGTTTATGTTTTACTGTATTTTATTATATTTTAAATCGTATTTATGTATTTTATTACGCTGTAAGCTGCCTTGCATTCCCCTTGATTGGGGAAGAGAGGCAGGGTATAAATTAAATAAACATAAACATTTCCATCAACAAACCATTCAAAGTGTACATGCGAGAAGAGTGGAACAAATGGATGGCTGCTGGTAATTATGATCTGACACCTACTGGACAAATGAGGAGGCCCACTATCACTCAAGTGTGTGAATGGGTGAAAACATCATGGCACTCAGTGAAGGATGAAATTGTTACATGGTCATTCAAAAAATGTGTGTTAAGCTCTGATTCCTTTCAGCTCCGAATAACAAACACTCCAGTCTTCAGGAAAGCAGGATGTAGTTTATTCTTGCTTAAAGAGCAGGTCTCAACAGCAATTTTATTATTAGAAAGAAATAGAACAAAAACAAAATCTACAACCGTAAAGTTCCCCTGTGCTTTAAACTAACCTCCACCAATCTGGTTCAACAATTACACCCATGTGACCCCACCCCCCCTCTTCACTCCTTTCCTGTAAGCAGAGTCTGTCGGAGGTGCAACAACTCATGACAGTCAGCCCCTCTTCATTCTTCTCCCTAAAACATAAAAGAAAAGGTTAAGGGGTATAATGTCTTCGAAATTGTCTAATCAGCCTGTCAGCACACATATCCCATTCAGCCACCCACGATGCTTCTTCTATTGGGAGTCCTTTCCATTTAACTAAGTAGTAGGTAGTTGAGTTCTGGATTTTTATATTCAATATACGGTCAATTTCATAATGATCAGTCTTATCTATAAGTGGCTCGCCAACTTTCTGATGAGGTACATAGAGTTTCAACAAATTTACATGGAAAATGGGATGGACCTTCCCCATCCATGAAGGCAACTTTAACTTCATAGCCACTGGTTAATAACCTCTTCTATAGGAAAAGGACCTAAAAATCTGGGGTGTAATTTCCGACAGCCGTGGGTTATTCTCAGGTATTATGTGGATACATATACTAAATGCCCTGTTTTGTAGGATGGCTGACTACTATGTTTCCTGTTAGTTCTTTCATGGGACTGCCATGTAGCCTCTTGCATAGATGTCTGTATGGCCTTCCATATAGCCAGCAAACATCCTACCCACTCTTGTGGGTCTGAAACCCCTTTCAGCTGCAAAGGAACCTCGGGTATTGCTGGAAAATCCATCCTGTAATTAGCAAAAAGGGGGTTTGATAGATCTGTGTAAATTGTTATTATATGCCACTTCAGCAAAAGGCAAAAGAGCTACCTAATTAGTTTTCTTGAGATCCACATAACATCTTAGATATCTCCCTATAAATGCATTAACTCTCTCAACAGCTCCATTGGTCTTAGGGTGGTATGCCGAGCTCAAACCCTGTGTAGACCCTATCATTGCTATGAATTGTTTCCAGAATTTTGCAGTAAACTGCACTCCCCAATCGGATATTATTTTCCTTGGTAGTCCGTGAAGTCTGTACATATGCTGTATGAATAAGTTAGCTAATTTACGTGCTGTAGGTAAACCCCGGCATGGTATAAAATGTGCTTGCCTTGTAAACAAGTCGACCACTGTCCACACCACTGAATAACCATTATTCTTTGGAAGATCTACTAAAAAATCCATGCCAATTATCTCCCAAGATCTTGTGGGTTGAGCTACCTCCTGCAGTTGACCTGTCAGTTTTCCCGTTTTGTATTTGGATCAAGCACAGATTGAACAACTACGTACGTAGTCTTCAATATCCTGTCTAAAGGATGGAATTGTTTACTGGTCAGGTGTAGGGTTTTCATGAACCCGAAGTGGCCTGACCCCCTGCTATCATGACATTGTTGCAGCACTGTACCACGTAATTTCTCTGGGATATATAGTTTCCCCATCTTCCAAGCCAAACCATTTTTCATTGTCAATCATTCTTGTTCTTTATAAACCAAGAGTTGTTGTGTAACCAATTACTAATTTTCGTTGTTAACGTCTCTGAATGTAATGCAGCTATGGTTCCTGACTCCATGGGAGGAAATATGGCCTGAATGACCTCCTCCCTCTCTGAATTAAATTGTGGCTTTCTTGATAATACATCAGCTAAAAAATTCTGAGGACCTGATATATATTTTAAAGTAAAATTAAAATGTTGGAAATAATTCACCCAACGTGCCTGTTTAGGGGACAACCTTTGTAACTTTTGTAAAGCCACTAAGTTCTTATGATCTGTCAGCACCTCAAATGGCACACTAGATCATTCCAACAAATGCCTCCATACTGACAGTGCCCACTTGACAGCATAAGCCTCCTTTTCCCAGATTGGCCATGCTCTTTCGGCTGAACTTAATTTTTTAGAAGCATATGCACAAGGTGTTAACTGGCCCTGTGGGTTCCTTTGTAGCAAAACAGCCCCCACAGCTACATTGCTAGCATCAACATGCACTGTAAATTGCTTCTTTATGTCTGGGTGTATCAATACAGGCTCTTGAGAAAACAACTGTTTTAAGACCTTGAATGCCTCAGTACATTCCATCGTACACGTTAATGGCTGGTTTGGTTATGGCTTTGTATGTGTAATCCCTTTCTTCTTAGTTTTCAACAAGTCTGTTAATGGCAGAACTACCACGTAGAACCCAGGAATAAACTGTCTGTAAAAATTTGAGAATCCCAGGAAACTCTGTAATTGTTTTCTAGTCTTTGGTTGGTGCCAGTCCATGACAGCCTTAATTTTCTGGGGATCCATCTCAATACCATTGGTGGATATTCGGTAACTTAAATAGTCCAAGGTCTGCTGATGGAAGGAGCACTTCGATAATTTTACATATAATTGTTCTTTTAATAGTTTCTTCAATACTTGTAGAACTAACGCCACATGTTCCTCAAGTGTGTTGGTGTATATTAATATATTGTCTAGATATACTAAGACTCCTTTATACAGATGTTCCCTTAGTATCCCGTTGATAAACTGCATGAAAACACTTGGTGCTCCTTTTAGTCCAAACAGCATAACCTTATATTGGAAGCTACCCAGGGGACAGGTGAATGTAGTCTTCCATTTGTCCCCAGCTCTTATACACACCCTATAATATGCCTCCCTAAGATCTAATTTAGTGAAATATGTTCCGGATGACAGAGTAGCTAATAAATCAGACATCAAAGGCAGGGGGTAAATATGTTCTTCAGAGACAGCACTCAGCCCACAGAAATCAACACATAAACATAAGCTACCATCTTTTTTTTCTCTAAACAAGACTGGCACTGCTATTTTGGACCTCCCCGGCTTGATAAACTCCCTAGCCAGATTTATGTCTAAGTATTCTCTCATCACCTCTAATTCTTTTGCCGTCATAGGATACATTCAGGGTTTAGGCAAGACACCTCCTGGTATCAATTCAATCGCACAATCAGTCGACCGATGAGGTGGTAAAGCATTTGCCCTTGACTCACTGAACACATTGGATAAATCCTGATACTCCATAGGAACCCCTGGTGTGGGTACACATTTTTGTAACCTTTCCTGCAGGGGCTTCAAGTCCCCTGCTCCATCGGGCTGAACAGGTAGTGTTAATTTCCTAAATCCTCCTTCCCACCTAATAGTCGGTGTCCAACGGTCCAACCACATCATCCCCAAAATGATGCCATTGGACATTTTGGGACCTACTATGAATTGTATTATCTCAGTATGAGCCCCCACATCCATCTGTATCTTCTCCGTTACCAAGGTAGCAGGCCTTCCCCCCAACACCGATCCATCCATCTGTTCGAATGAAACCATTTAACGGTTTCACTGTAAGTCCTGCACATTGCACACAAGGTCTTTGTCCAGACGCCTCCTGAACTGGTTGACTAGTAATGCCTCAGGCCACTTGCAGAAAGTGTTCATCAGTCCCCAGAACTCCTCAATATATTCTTGTACACTCCTGCCTTGCTGTCTAATTGCCATGATGTCAACATTGGCTTGCTGTATCCTGGTTTCATCTTCAAACCGCATCTTTAAAGCGTTTAGGAATAGTCCGATAGAGGCTAGTTCGCTGGCATGCTCCTCATGTAGCCCGGCCACCCATTCGTATGCCTGGCCCTCCAACACTGCAGTAACTGCCACAACCATTGACCACTCAGATGCATACGAGTGGCCAAAGGAATCAAAGTGGCTAATAATCTGGCTCAAGAAGAGTGCAACACGAGCAGGATTCCCATCAAACACCACCTGTATGGGCAGCGGATCCCATGCTGGGTGTAGCCAAGCCCCCATCTGTTGCTGAGCAGGACCAGCAGGCATCCCTAGCAGGGACCGTGGGATTCCTTCAGCTCCATGGTGGGGGCCCCTGGAAGCTGTTGGCACCTCAGAGAGGGAGGGGGGTAGTAGCTGGCTGTGGAGCCTCAACTGCACAACATATGTATCCTTAGAGGGCCGTCTACCAGGCTCGCTCCAATTAGGTGACCAAACCAACTGCTGCATGTTCCCTTCAACCCTGGGATATCCCGCCAACCCATACTTTTCTCTGATTATGGCCATCGTCACATTCCCCGCTTCTGTAAGGTCACTCACGCTCACTTCTGGCCTCCAACGCCATTCACACCAAACCTCAGACCCGATGCAGCCACGCCCACTAGCATCGTCCATCCACCGTCTCTCCTCCACCTCAGGCAACCAGTCCCTCTTCTCTTCCGTCGCCATCTGAAACACTGCCATCCTATGCAGGACCACCCCCTCACTGGGCCCCTCCACTACCAAGGGTCTGGTCTTCCTTCGTACAACCTGCTGGTCTTCGCTGGCATCCATCACTATCACATCACACACCAAGGCTTCATCCTGTGGTTCTTCGGTTCCACCTACCGCCCCCAGCTCCTCCGCTGTGGCATCTTCCATGTTGGTCTTCCCGGCTTCACCAACCAGGTTAGAAAAAGGGGGGGAGACTTCATTTTTCTGTTAAGCTCTGATTCCCTTCAGCTCAGAATAACAAACACTCCAGTCTTCAGGAAAGCAGGATGTAGTTTATTCTTGCTTAAAGAGCAGGTCTCAACAGCAATTTTATTATTAGAAAGAAATAGAACAAAAACGAAATCTACAACCGGAAAGTTCCCCTGTGCTTTAAACTAACCTCCACCAATCTGGTTCAACAATTACACCCATGTGACCCCACACCCCCTCTTCACTCCTTTCCTGTAAGCAGAGGCTGTCGGAGGCGCAACGACTCATGACAATGTGGCATTAGCAATGCCTTAGATGGAACTGAAGATGATATCATTTATGAAGGTAGTAAAGAAAGTGATACCAGTGATTGTGAGGAACTGAGCTTCCTAAATTCTGATTCTGACACTAGTGATCAGGAGTTCTTGGGGTTTCGAGAAAATTAGAAGAGTGCTTGAACCTTAAAGTCTCTCCTCATTTGTTAATGACAGTGATGATGGTTCTTAATACCACTGCTGACTTTACATGGCTGAAATATTATTCTGCTATAATTTATTAAATAATACCACTGTTGACTTTACATGGTTGAAATATTATTCTATAATTTATTAAATAATACCACTGTTGACTTTACATGGTTCTAAAAAAATTTGTTATATTTGCTAGATTTATAACTCTAGATTTTATTAAATATACCGTATTACTATTCCATTTGGTTCAGAATATTTTTTCTGTTTTCCTCCAGAATATATCTCTCTTGTTTTCCTCCTCTAAAACCTAGGTATGTCTTATAGTCAGGTGCATCTTATACTATGAAAAATACGGTATTCAGAATATAATGAGTCACAAAAATATTTCAAAGCTTATGATGAAACTATACTTTTGACATTTATTTCACCTGGAATTAGTAACTTTAACTATTATTTAATTACACCAAATTACTTTAGCATTACTTCAACTATTTCAATTAATTAATTCAATTTACATAGCTACCTATCTCAAATACATGTTTTATAACAATTAAAAATTATATAAAAGACCAGAAAACAATAGTGTAGAAAACACACATAATAGTGTAGAAAACACATAAAAAACATATAGCAGAATCAATAGCCAAGATATAAGAAATCAATATCAATGAATTAACACTCTACAAACTCCACCACACATCTTCAGAATTATATCTTATAAAAAGCTTGTAGCATCGGATCCAATCTAATCTCTGGGGAGATAATGTTTCAAAGGAGAGTGCCATGTCAGGAAAGCCTCTCATCCTGGGCTCCATTGGGGGATATTTCCTGACAAGTATGCCTTTTTTGTCAGACCTAATGGGACAGGTAGACATAATCAGAGATGAGGTCCCTCAAATAGACCAATCCCATGCATAAATTTGCTCTGGCACAATAGCAGTTGCCAAGAAAATAGCATGGAACATATCTACTTAGTCACCTGAAATGAAATTCATGTTAGGAAAGACTTGATTTTACTTAAGCTTTCATTATTTAATATATTTCTATCTCCTTAGATCAGTGGTTCTCAACCTTCCTAATGCCGCGATCCTTTAATACAGTTCCTCCTGTTGTGGTGACCCCCAACCATAAAATTATTTGGGACCACATATGGGAATATGTGTTTTCCAATAGTCTTAGGCGACCCCTGTGAAAGGACTGTTTGACCCCCAAAGGGGCCCCGACCCCCAGGTTGAGAACCACTGTCTTAGATAATCTCAGAAGAGTAATTCATGTGAAAAAGTAGCAAAAATAGTTTGGATTGCTAAAGTGCTTTCCAGGCTCATCCATAAGTGGAGTAGCAACTGTTACAAATATTTCATATGAGTGTCTCTTAACTAAAAGAAACTCCCCTCATTGCTTCCTCTCCAGTAATGATTCTGTAAAATTAAGGTGTGTACTTTGAAGTAAATCTAGACATTTTTAGTAATATATTTCTAGATGAAGTTGTTTAACGTACAATTTCTCTTTATTTTCAAATATTTATACTCTAGAGCCATGATGGAGAACCTAGAGCACACATCCCAGAGGTGGCACGCAGAGTGGGCACATGCGCCATCGCCCGCTGCTCTTCTAGTTTCATGCGTGCCAGCCAGGTAGTCTTCATGGGCGCTGGAGCACTGGAAAACGGCCTGAAAATCGGCCAAAAAATGGTCTGCTTTTCAGGCCTTTTTCCGTATGTTTTTGGGCCCTTTTCAGGCCCTTTTGGCTCAAAAAACACCCTGAAAATGGCCTGGAAAACGGCCCTCAAAACAGCCAAAAAACAGGCATGTGTGCACCGGCCAGCTGGTTTTCGGTTTTCTGGCGCTCCAGCATGCGCACATGCGCACGCATTCCTGTTTGGGCACTCGGTGCTGAAAGGTTTTGCCATCACTGCTCTAGAGACTAAATTCCATGCTCATGGGTTTCAGTCATTAGACAATATGAGAAAAAATTTAATATACCATATATCCATATATAGTAGCAACTGATCATGTTCTCATTCAGTTATGAAGAAGATGCCAGCATTTCTATTCACAGACTACCCAAATGTTACAGCAGTAGTTTTACAGAAAATATGGGTTCAGCATCGAGAAAGAGAAGAATATTTCCTTCTGCTGAATTACTAATCTTCTCAATTTTATACATCACTAAATTAAAACATGTTATTTAGTTCCTCATATTTTTAAATTTTAAGAAAACTGTTGTTTTTGATGGCATATTGAAAATATTATTTTAGTGTCTGGAAATATACCTAGGCAAAGAAATTGCACATATGTACCATAATGGAAGTCCCTTAACATAAAACTGAAATAATCCAACATCCTTATTAGGCCTTAGTCTTTAACAATTTTCTTTCATCAGCTATGGCATGTCTGGAATGTGTAGAAAACCTGATTATATTAATCAGGAAATGATGGAGAACAATTTTGTTAATACCTTTAACTAAAATATTTAGCAGATAAATTATGTAGTTGAAGTATTCATGTGTTTTCAAACACATGAAAGCATCAAACTTTCAACATAATGAAGGTATTTTAAACATACTAGTGCAAAATCAATTACTGTAATTTCATAATACAGAAAAAAAATTATTTACTGGTGGTCCACGTTTAATGATTGTTCAGCAATCATTACAACTTACAATGGCATTGAACAAGTGATATTTACAACTGATCCTTGGAATTCTGGCCATTATAGCGTCCGCGTGTTCACAATCTGGATATTTGGTTCATGATTACATCACATGAGCCATGGTCACATAATCATAATTTCAGTCGTTCCCTGCTAGCTTCCCATAGCCAACAGCAATGCTGGCAGGAAATTAGAGGTAGAAAAATTGTTGTGACAACTTGCATAATGATAGCAATCAGGAGTGCCAGAACTGTCATCAGAAGGCAATGCACATGTCACATTTTACTACACATAGCTCTGGTCCCAATTGTTGTCATAAACTGAGGACTACCTATAATCCCCCCATGCCTATTTATTGCACTCTGATTGCAATGGACACAATTTTCATCCAGACATCATTATAACAAACACATTTTTTTAAAAAAATCCACTGCTTCTGAAAAAATTAAACATAACAAAATAATGAACTTTTAAATGCTTTATGTGTTATGTGTCAATTTATGTTATCATTTACATAATGACATTGTTAAATATTAAATGACTGGAAATGCTTTACTTGCTGATTTAATTGACATTTGTGAGGTGATACCCACTTCTCTCACTATTTTGTTACGACAAAATATTACTCTAATTAAGAAATAACATTAGCAGCAGGTAGAACAACAACCCTATAAGGTGGATTGGGCTACTTGTCTTAACTGCCCTGGTTCTAATTTCTTCAATAGCTTCCAGTTCCAATATCATGGTTATTATATGTTGGCATTAACATACCACACTTTACTCCAATGCTCTTAACAAGATTAGTATTCAAGTCTCATATACAGAACTGGAAAACTAAAAAAGTACAACTGCTGTTTTGCAAAATGTATTCTGTAAGCAAACTCTGTTAATATAAGAAAAAGAGTAACATTTTATAGAACTGGTTTTTTAATATAAGAATATAAGTTTATGAATATACGTTTTTGAGTATAAGACCCACCGAATGAAACACAGAAACTAGGCCCAAATAAATACAATTCTTGGAAGCAATTGGCTTAAGAACCAATTGTTTCCGTAAGAACTTCTATTAAGGTTTTTTAATAATTTAAATTACAATGGTCAATTAATATTAATTCCAAATCATGTCTGGACAATTCCTAAGCATTCCATAGCTTTATACTAGTAATTTTAAGAACCAGTTATGTGCACTGCTACATAGTTGCAAATATATATGGCCACTTATTTACTTTATATAGATGCTCAGATATAACAGAGCAAAAGATAATGAAGCAGAATAAATTTCTAATATCTTTTAATGAAGGTTCATTAAACACTTTTAAGTTCCACATTTCAATTATAACACTTAGGAATAATGGAAAAACATGTACAATTTCATGTAGAGAACAGCTGGTTTTGGTTGGCTTATACCCAATGTAAAACATGTGTTTTTGGTCTGGATATGGAATGAAGCAGGGTCGTTTTGTTCCAGATACACAGTAAAGCGCTGTTTGTTCCAGACTGAAGCGTTTCAGTGGAAGAAATGTGAAGGAAAATGCCAAAGCTGAAGGTTTTATTTAGTGATGGCAAGTGAGAAGGGGGCAGGAGAGAAAAAGATACTAGAAAGAATAAGAGTGAGCAAGCAGGCCTATGGGAACTGAGACCATTTGGAAGTGGGTGCCTAGGCCATCTGGAGAAAATAAGAGAGACACAAGGGATCCTTGTTTCCGGAGGAGGGGAGAAAGGAAAAAGTGGACACCAGCTTCGCTTTATCCACCCTACAAAAATCACTCTGGGATTGCTGTAGGACTGGTTTCAGCTGAAGCACAAAATAAAAACATTCAGAGTTGTTTCTGCCAACAGCAATGGTTCATCAAAATATCCAGAATATGAGGCTGTGCTTTAGGTTTGAAACAAAACACATTTTACATTCTATGCACACTCCTAAGACATGATATAGAAGTATAATTATCCTACTATATGGTGCTTCTCATACAATAATTGACATCCATTCAGAATTAAATTCCAGCAAAATACAATGTCAAAAATACTAAATGGATAACATTGAGAGTTTACTGCTGTGTATTTTATTATCTTAATGTAGGAGGTATTTTTCAAAACCATCACACACTTTCAAGAAGCATTGTTAGAAAAATGTATACTATAATGAAAGAGAAGATGCCACAGGGTTGCAAAGAAAATCAAATAAAAACAATTCAAGGTGAAATCAATATTATTTTCTGTCCTTTTTCTCTAATACTTTGCTCAGTTACTTTAAGCAAAATTTTGAAGCTGTGGTACAACCTTTATTATAGTAGTGACTTAGTCACAAATTACTGTTTTCCTGCTATGGAAAGCCAAAAACAATCTCCTACCAAGCATGAACTGAAGTTTTGAAAGCTGAGATTTGTATACATATACATACTGCATACAGAATACTAATGCTCCAAAGCAATTACCATTTACTTTTTTAACAGAATCACATAAGTAGCAAAAAAATATTACTGTATGTTTTAAATATGAAAACCAAAAATATTTCTTAGTGCCAAAAAGGAATAAAGTTAATTATATATCAAAGTTAAGCAATAATTTAGATTCAGACATGTTTATTCATAAGAATACCTGTAGGTGGTACTCTCTAAAGTATATCATTTTGCTTCTTTTTATCCAGACTTTAAAATATACTCTGATTATTAATTCAGCACTTTATTGAGATAACATCTAATATTACCTCAGAAAGACATGGCTCAAGAGAAGAGTTTCTAGAATGTTTTGTTGCAACCGATACACTGTATTAAATTATAGCCTTCTAGACCATTTGAGGTTATTAAATACTGTAATTGGATTCAAATAATAAAATTATAACAGGAAAAAAGTACCAAAATGTTGATTAATTCAAGTAAAATAAGCTTAATGAAAATATAATTTTGTTTCATTTATACTTGTGCTTAAATCTCAAATGTTTATAAAAATAAAAAGCTAAATAATAAAACAAAGCAGATAATTAATTCTACTATACTGAAAGTAGGATGCTTCTTCCTTTCAGATCTGTTAGGAAGAACCAGTGTAGTTACAGGGGAGATCCAGATTCAAGTTCACCCTCATCAAAGGAAATTGGGTAACTTTGGGCCAATTACTCATTCACAACTCAATCTATATCACAGGATCATTTATTTGTTCTAAAAATAAATGAAAATAAAATGATGGGAAACCTCTGTATAAGAAATCTTGAATTCCCAGAGAAAAAGGCTGTGAATAAACTTAATAAATACTAAGTGGATTCTACCCACAAAAGCTTATACTATAATAATCTGGCCTTCTATATATATAAAAACACATCTTGCCACAATACAAATCAATTGAAAAGCCATTTTTTTCTAGAAATCAGTTCTCTGTATTTCTGGAAATAAAGTCAAATCCAAACTTACCATATCAGAGGGAACACTGCCAGACATCTTGATAACTACGCTGTCGTCGGTTTCCAGAAACAAAGGGGGGGAAATGTAAAAGCCAGCCAAAACAACCCAGGTACAGTAAAAGATCTTCCGGCTAACCAATCTTTGGTTTTGTTCCTGGTAAGTTGCGTGCGTTTGCTTCCTTCAATAAAAGCACCTGACCCGCAGCAAGGAAACCGACAAAAAGAATCCAATTGGTATTAAAAGGCTGGATCCGAGAGGAAACCAGAGACAGCGACGGGTTCTTGTCAACAGCAGCACGAACACCAGTTGTGCCAGATAGACCAGGCAAAAACATACAACAACAACATGAATTGTGTAGGAGCGCTTTTTCTTCCTCTCTTGCTCTTCCTCTCCAGCCTAGACCAATAATGAATGACGAAGATGATTCAGAGGATAGTTCTGTATCCGAGTCACCTTCTCATTAAAAAGGAAAAACAAAACAAACAAAAAAAATAAGCGACAGGCACTCAGTGAACTAAAGCAGCGACCGTCCTTCTTTCCCTGAGGCCAAAGTTCTTGGGGGGGGGAGGGCGGGGGGAGCTGCTCTCGTCCGATCCTCAGTAAGTGAAAGTAAGGTTGGGGGGGACGGGGACTTCTCTTCTTGGAAAGGCTGCTTCCTACGAGGCTCAGTTCAAGATATACGTATTAAAATAAGCCGGGGAAGAGGGGAGGGAAGGGACAAAAGAAATGTTACCCTCCCCCCTCAAACTGCAGCAGCAGCAGCTCAAGGGGGGATTTAAACTGCAGTTGCCTCTCGCGGCAGCCCTCGCCGCCCCCTCCGCCTCAGGTCTCGGCTTTCATCGCCCCCGCCGGTCCGTTTCCCCACAGTCCCTTCTCCGCCGCTTCTTCCTCCTCCCCCGCTTCCTTCTCCGGGGGTCTCCCTCAGCGGCAGACGGTTAACGGAAGCCCCCCGCACGCAGCCGAGGCGGAGGAGCGGCTCCTTCTCTTCTCGCCAGCCAAGAGAGCCCGCTGGACGAAGAAGGGCCGGGGTACGGCTTCCTTCGGCGCCCTTTCTGCCCCTCGGTACCCTTCACCGCCTGCCGCCGCCGCCGCTACTCCCGCAGCCGCCTCTTGTCATCTTCCCTTCCAGCCAACATGGCGTCTACGCCGAGCGGAGAAAAGGGGACACAGCAGGGGAAAGACGGACCCGACGCCCCCATCCCCCACTCGGCCTTGGCTCCGCCTCCAGATCGCTATTCGGCGACCGCGTCAAGTGAGGCTCCGCCCACTCATTATGGACGTGAGAGGGCAGACGCCGTTCGCGCGGCATCCTAGGAAGTGTAGTTTTGAAGCTTCCGAAGGGTAAGAAACCTCGGCCGCCCTTTTATCGTGATGCAACTTTGGCTCTGACCGCTGTTTGCTGTTGTGGCAGCTCCGCCTTCGACAGCCGTCGCTAAAGGCTTGGAAATTCCCTGCTCGAGTCAAAAGTGCATTATGCGATCGGGGTGTGAGATGCGATTTGACTGGTTTCAGTCATAGGACTAAACACAACCATCTAAACTAAGCAATCTGACACATGCTTGCAAAAAAAGGAAAAAACCCGAGATCAGGTTAACAGTTGAAAGGGACCTTGTAGGAGGTCATCTAGTCCACAAGCAGAATAAAAAAACACATTTCATTGACGCCCAGGATCAAAGAGCTGCAAACCGAGGCCGTAACCGTTTCAGGCAATCGGAAAAATCAAAAGATTCGGGATTGATACCCGAATTCAGTGTCTGTTCAAAGGAGAGGATTCCCAAGCGTTGTGGGCAGAAGGTCATAAAAGTGAGAGGTTCGTGATTACTCAGCTCAGTCCATCCTATGAGAAGTTTGAGTGGGTCTTCGAATCCCAATTAGTTGCCTGAAGTATGTAGTGAGGGCAAATAGCCATTCAAATATAGATAAGCTTATCTTCCTTTGTTTGTTTTTGGGAAAGGACCTTTGAGGGCATTTAAAACTTAGGAGCCCTTAAGTCTGTCGATCCACCAGATCCAAGCATTCAGTCTGACACTGATTGTAGTTTTTGACAAGAATGCCCTACAATTGTTGACAGCCTCCGTGAGTGTATGCTTTTGCCTTGGTTGTGAAATACTGAATATGCACTCCACATGACATGGCTGAAGAAACCCTAACCTTCAAGAGATAGATGCCAAAATCTAAAAAAAATGTACAGACCTTAATTAAAAATACTTTATTATTAAAAATGCTAATCATCTGAACCCTCAGTGTGTTATATTCTTTTTGCTGGTGGAGGGTCTTGTAAAATAAAATCTGTGAAGCACAATTAAGTGAAGCACAATAAAAAAAATATGCCTGTAGATGTCTACCGGTAATTGCCTATCTATAACTGGAGCTGATTTCACATATTTCCCATAAGCACTTCCTAAATGAAGACAATCCTGTTGTTTAATTGGCCCAAGGGATCATATGATACATGGTTTCCATTTTCTGTTGTCAGAGAAAGATTCTTTCCAACTGTTTAGCCTACATGTAGCAGAACAATTGTTTAGTGTTCTCCGGGAAATAGGAACACTAGAGTTTTCTTTTCTTTTCTTTTCTTTTTTACATTTATTACGATAGATACCAGGCACAAATAACAAAGACTTCCCAAAGATGAATGATGTTACTATATGAAATAATGAATATGCCCTTTTTTGCTTTTTTGAATGCTTTTTTTTAAAAAGAAGGGACAAAAATGAATAATTCTATAATGATATATAAAGAAAAGCCACATCAATATACATTAGTTTGTGGAAAGTATTAATGTTATATTGTATAGTGGTAGATTACTGTTTAAGATATAAATCATAAATAATAAAGTATGTGTTTTGTAACTGGATATATAGCTTTAATTGTATAAGCTAACCCATGTATATAAAAATAAACAAAAGAGAAACATCATCTGGTTGCTTTAAAATCAGCAGGCAGTTCCTAGAGAATTATCTTTCTGGGTTTGTTTTAGTTTTTTAATTACACTATTTAACTTCCTATGAAATTTAGTAGAGCTTTTAATAATAGCAGCCAGTGTAATTTATTTTTAAAGTTTAATTAGGGGCTATGTTGATTCAAACTTGAAAGAAAAATATTGTCTGCAGAAACACAGCATGCTGGCTAATGAATTCTGGGAGTTGAAGTCCACATAACGTTGCCAAGTTTGAAAAACACTGCCAACAGCAAACACCTGGGTTGGATTCTCTTTTATTATTAGCCTGCATATGTTTTCTTCAATGAAAGCAAGATGTCATGTGTTTTAAGTTGGCAACCTTTGTATGGTTCCTTCAATTTATAATATATTGCCACCCAGAGTCATATACAGTAAATACGATTGATTCAATCAATATTGTTTACCTCTATGTGCCAACAGTACAGCTCTGTCACAAAGTGCCCACAGTGTGAGAAAAATTTTCTAAATGAGAACTGCCACAAGTGACAAATTAAGTAAAAGTTGTTTATGAGGTTCACAAACATTCACTATACTGATACAACTAAGTGTGAGCCAAGATACACTTTGATACCTTCTGTGAGATCTCCATATAGCAGGGGTGTCAAACTGGCAGCTCGCAGGCAGGATACGACATGCACAGGCCAAACCTACCCCCAGCTCTGTGGAATGAGTAAAACATGCAAAAGGTCACGTGATGGCAACATGACATCACAAGTTTGACACCTGTGCCATATAGGGTTCAAAGGGGCATATGTTGAAATCAGTGCCACACCATAAAAATGAAAGCTCTGCTCTTCTTGTACATTGCGACATTGCACAGGTGGGAAAGAGGGTGGAGAAACAATTTTCTCTTCTTCCTTTGTACCACACAACCTACGGACTTCTGGAAAGTGTAATAGAAAAGTATGGGGGCACTGAAGCAACCACAACTTTTCCAAATTTCATTCCCAAATGAGTCATGGATCCTGGCATCCTCTAGATTAGCTCATTTGAATTACCTTGGCTCAATAATTGTTGCCTTTCCAATTTTGCTCAATTAAAGGTTAAAATTAAATAGACATGAGAGTTCTATATTAACATTTTATACATATTTATATATACTCCCTTGTTATGACCCTATAATCCCTTAATTCGGAGTTGACTTGATAGAGCTGAATGTTTACTGGCTGGATGCCCTTCCTGATGCCATGCAGAGTTCGCAGCATATATTTTTTTCTCTGCACCGTGGGAGAGAAACATCTGCCACCTCCTAGGACTGAACTCTCAACTTTGTGAATGGGAGGCAAGCAACTTCACCATGCCGCTCAGTATAAAATAATATAATTTATACTTTTCTTTAAGCAACTTGAGCGTGAGAAGAATTTGGTGCATAAATTGAATGAATTAATGAATGCATAGACCTAATTTTATATTTTTCTATTTAGTGCTTTTCTTATATATATAGGACCCAAAGCCCAGAATTCCCAGGTTGTAGCCGAAGAATGTCGGTTATGGGGATAGCAATCCTAAAATCCAGAATGGAATAGGTGTGGGAAATTGCAGTGCTCTGGATATTCATATATATATGTAGTACATTTAGAGTGGTTGAACTTGATAACCATATGTGGGCATTTTTTTGAGTTTAGCTTACAACCACAATTAAGCCCCAAATTTATGTTATTAAGTGGAGAGATTTGTTAAGTGAGTTCTGCCCCATTTTATGACATTTATTTCCACTGTTGTTAAGTAAATCACTGCAGTTGATAATTTGGTACCATGGTTGTTAAGTGAATCTGGCTTCCCCATTGACTTTGCTTATCAAAAGGTTGCAAAAGGGGATCACGTGATCTTGGACACAGCAGCGGTCATAAGTATGAACCAGTTGCCAAGCATCTGGATTTTGATCACATGATCCTGGGTGGGGCTTCTACGAAGGTCCTAAGTGTGAAAAATAATCCTAAATCACTTTTTTCAGTGCCATTGTAACTTTGAACAGCCGCTAAACGAACTGTTATAATGTATTGAAAATAATACTTGTTCTTTTATTAGTCTTTCTCAACAGTTATTCTTCCTCAATCATCTGGTACTCCAGTACTCTAAAATACCTCAGAAATAATGGTTTGGACAGACCATCAACTAGTTAGTTCAGCACCCTATGATGCACTTCCTTTGGCTGGCCTGATATTTCACTTAATTAAAAGTAAAGAAGTATACTCAGACTATGTTTCTATTACAGTGTTCAGCCTTGCCCCTTTTCATAATTACCTGGTGAGACACATATTTTTTTATTGTTAGAAAAACCTGAAGAGGAATTGAATAGGTCTGTATTCCCTTTGTTACCTGTTAGCATGTTGCCATCTTTACTGAGCAACTAATACACTCTTCCCTTTTAATTTGAACACATCAAAAGAGGCCCCTTTTATTTTCTTAGCATCCTTCACTAATAAGCTTATTCTGAAATTTCATTTAACGTCATGCTTCTATTTCTGGGCTACCTAGCTGTCTTTGTGACCTGGTCCTCATTCCATTTCCTGTTTATCTTTTGCTTTCAGAACTACAGTTAGTTTGGAGTAGCCATATCAGCTTCTTCTGTTGCTCCCATTTTTTCTCCTCATAGAAATTGTTTGCAATAATGATTTTAATAGCTTCTTCTTTAGAATTTCCAATTCATTTTGAACTCATTATCTCATTAGTTTTCCTGACATGGGATCTTATTTAATCTTCCTCTGCATTAATTAAAATCCAAATGTTTTAACTCTAAAAATGTGTGTCCTTGTATTTAGTTTCCCTTAAAAATCAGAATCCCAGCATTATATAGTTACTCCCCCCAGCAATCTTGCTACTTGCACTTCTATTTTTTGAACTTCCTGTTGGGCCTTCCTCCATCTTCTAAAAGAGAAAGCAGTATTCTTATCAGATATGGATCAATTTTACGTTGCCAGACTGAAAGCTACATTCAGGGGATGAATTACAGTGGCCATGTCTTTTCTGTTGATAAAGATCATGAATTGTTGTTTGATTCTTCTAAAAATTGATTTTAAACAAGTACAGTACTTAGTAGCAATGTTTTTTTTTTCATAAAAGATACCTGCTTACTTTAGCTTTTCCGTTTGCAATTACCAATCAATCTATAAAATCAACTAGACATATAGGTATGTTTCTCCTTTTCTAGACTAAACTGTGAATGTTTAAATACCCTGCAGACTAAATATTTGTTTTTAACACCTAACTGTTCTTATTCTCTCTTTTCAAATGTTGTGCTTGGATTTGAGAACAACAATCTGGAAGTTTAGATAAGCTATTTACTGTAGCAGGTAATTCTTTTGAATGTATCATCTCCATCAATGGATCAAGACTTTATTTTTCTGTCATGACAGAGGGGTTCATTCTGATTTGCTTCATTTTAGGAAATGGCAATGATATGCTTCATCTTTTCATTTTGTAACTTCAACACACAACATAACGTAAATGATGTTTTTTTCTACCCTCCCTCCACATTTGTCCTCTCATCAACGAACTCATCTTTCTTCCCACCTGCATTTCTTGCTCCTCCAATGTCTGGCCCTTTCCTCTGCAACAGCCACCTTCATTTTCTTCTGTGTTCCTCCTTTTGCCTTCTGAGAACCTCCCATTGTACCCCAAGTTCTACAGTTCAACTGCCACGGATTCCTTCCCATGATCAATAACTTACTTTCTTCCTCTGGCACACAAACTCTCTCCTTTTCTCAACTACAGTACAATTTATTAAAGTACCATGGTATTACCAACCAACAAATATTTAAAAGAAGGGGCCCAGATAAAATAGGCACTTACACAAGCCAATCCAAGAAAACTGTGGCAATGAATAGATAGAATTAAACTGACCATGAAAAACTTGATAACACAAAATTGACTTAATCCCTATAAATATAAAAGCTTTAAAGGATGTTTGGATTTAAAACTTTCCCCTTCCCCTCATAGTTATCATTAGTTTTGTTGTAACATTTATGATGAGGGATTATAAAGAATACTCTCACAAATAGACAGTCAGACAGACAGTCAGACACACACACACATTTTTCTCCCTCCTTCTCTTTTGCTTAGATTTTATTGGTCACTGTATTCAAGCATTATTGATGATACTTTCCTTTTCCTAAAAACCCATTAGCAGATGTTTATTTCATTGCCTGGGGTTTTAGACAACCATTTAAACAGAATCTACATTACAGCTTGAACTTCCTCCTTTTATCAAGAAGATTAATGCTCTCATAGTTCAGATTAAGCAGCTAAACTACAGCTAGCTTCATAATTCATGCACATATTTTGGAAGTTACTTTCAAGGTTCCCAACAAGCAGTGCTTTGTCTCAGATAATATGTATCCATGCTAATATATAGACAAGGAAGATAATAAGAGCCAATTTTTAAAAAGGAAAGTATAGGCAAATTTGCTTGACATCTGTTCTGTGGAAAATGGCTAAAAATATTATGATGTGAAAATAAGAAAATACCTAGAAGAATGGGCCTCACTGAAAAAAAACAAAAGTTTGCCTCAATGTTGACTTTTGGGGGGTTATTAATAAGCATGTAGATTATGGTGACCCGAAAAAATGATAAAGTCCCTCCTAAAGGCTTCTAAGGAAGCTAAATTACCATGGATAAGAGGGCAAGTACTCTCAGACAACTGATTAAAAACAGGAAACTCATATTGATGAGTAGGACAAAGTCAGCTCCTCTTGAACAAGAATCAGTTTTGGGATTGATGCTTCATTACCCAACTCACATCATCAATGCTAGTGAGTGTGGGTTTGCTTGTTTAGCCTGGCCAGTGTAGGTGTAGTGTTGGCTTTCTTCTTAGTAACACCTTAATTAGGATATTGCTTTCTGCTTCACTGTTTGTCTGGTGTTAATTCCTGCTTATCTGGGTATTGGCTATTGGAGGGCATGTGGTCTGTTTTTTTGTTTCCTTCTTAGCTTTTTCTTGTCTCTTTTTGATGGTTGTGTGAATATGGTTTTTTTCTCTGTGTCTATTGTCTATGTATATGTGTGTCAACCTGAGCTACATATATTTTATTTTATTGTAAAGAAAATCTTTATATAAATGATTTAGAGTTATGACAGAGCAGTAGATTGTCATGTTTGCAGATGATATCAAACTGTTGACGTAGGTAAAATTAAAAAGACATTGCGAAAAGCTCCAAATAGATATCTTCAAACCAGATAAGTGGCAAATAGATTTCACTAGAAACAAATTTTACTTCCCAACAATCTAAGCGTCACTTATATGTGATAAGAACTGAACCAGCAGCAACGGATAAGGAAAAAGATCTTGGAGTCTGTCAGCTCAATATGCAGTTGCTGTCAGAAAAAAAAAGGTTCATTCCCTCTTTGGAATCCTTAAGAACAGGAACTGAGAACCGAACTGCTGATGTGAAAATGTCCATAAACAAATATATAATGGGACAATGTTTGGAATATTGAATAGCCTCTTAAAGAAGGAACACAAGCACAACATTCTTAAGAAGGATATTACAGCGGTAGAAAAGATGCAAAATCGGTGTGGGAACCAAAATTGCAGTGGACTAGTTCCTCATGTTGAAAGCTATAGCAGCTGAACTCTTTAGTTTAGAACAAAGGAGAGCAAAGGAGAGTCATCACGCATATAATCCTGCATGATACAGACGACATGCAAAGAGAAGAATCTTCTTCCTCTCTGACAGTGTTAGGTCAGCCATTGAATTACTACACTGAAGGACAAAATTTAACCAAAGAATTCTTTCCCCCATGATTAAATGTACTGGCAATTTACTGGCAATTTACTGGCAACCAACTTTGCTACTTTTTTTTTAAAGGACAAGATCATGGAAGATCAAGTTGTCAGGGGTTGCAATGATTTATGGATGTGTTCTGCCAATTGAATTGTAGGTTACTTGCTTTGACTACTTGTTGCAGCAAGATGACACAGAGACGGGGCTACTGTCCTCGGATCCATTCGTATGAGTTTCCCAAATGCAACCAACCAACAGTGGGTGAGAGGCAGTGCTGGCTGAGATGGACTTATGGCCCTGATCCAAGAGAACAATCCTCGTGACCATTTTTAAGATCACTTGGACAAGATGCCCTAGCGTAGGCTCCGAACATGGAGCAAGGTCCATGCAAAGACTGTTTTGTTATTTATTTATTTATTTATTTATTATATTTATACCCCGCCTCATTTCCCCGGTCAAGGGGAACTTATGATTGGCAATATCAACATTTATAAATTAGGTCAGTAAAATGAATCCCCAGTTATGTCACATGATTTACAGTTATTTCATCCACTTCTGTTTGGGAGGTGTTAAATTGAATGGAGTTAAACAATTTATAAAAACTGATATTGCCATAGAATTCAGGGAGCAGAAATTCCTTAGTAGAAAAGGAGTTTGGATATAGTTTGTTTATTTCATTTTGGTTTTTGACAATGTTGCCCCACCATGTAATAATTTATGCCATTGTTTTCAACATGTTTTCTACAATAAAATGTTTTTCGGGAACCAATCATGTATGCAATTAATTGCTAATTGCCCGTACTGTTAACGTGTCACCATTAAACCTGCACTGCTTATGTCACTCATAATTTGAGATGTTAATTGGTCTGTCAGCTGTTCCTCTGGCCTCTCAAATTCAAGTAGAGATAGTGCAATGAAGAGCAATCAACTATTTTCAAAGCATTCAAATGAATTGTTGCCAGCCCTTCAAATTATGCTAGTGGAAGAAACAAGCATGACAGAGATTCCAGAAATATTATTTATCCTTGTAGGATAGAACAGTGGAATCTTGAAAGCCTATCTCTCTATCCCATATTATATCCAACAAAAATCAAGAGGGGTATATTTTGACTTTCATACATTTTCTTCTTTCCCAGAACAATTTATTTTCTGAAAGTCCCCCTTTAGCAGTTTGCTAATTCCTTCCCATTCCTAAAATTAGGTCTGTCCCATCACAAGGATAGATTAATGTGCTGTTTCTGGATTAACTTGATAAAATTTCCATTATACAGTCAGACAACCTGCAAGTTACTCTACCTAAATAATTAGGCAATAAATCTTAAAAGCAAACTGTTTTTCTTATTAGTGTCCCTTTTCCACTATACATGTATGCTAAAATCATTCAGTCACGAAACCGATCAGCATATAGCTACAAAGAAGGAGATTAGCTGCATATATGATTTACCAAAATCTTCACTTACTCAGAAAGTAATGTGCCTAGTCAGCACAAAGAATAATGAAATGTGAGGTTCACTGAAGATTCACTCATGCTCTCTGCAACCTTGTCACCTGATTTGAAATGCACAGAAAAACATTAGTTCGCTGCCATCTATTATTAATTTCTTTATTTACTATGGTTTCTGTGATACTTAATTCCACCAGGCTCTTAGCAGCTAATCCCACCTCCTTACAAGCACTAACAAAAGTCAGACAAAATTAGTATTGTATCAAAGACTGCCCCTGCCCTTGGTTTTATAAGTATAATTCTTACTGAAGACATTTTAGCAAGATAAAAGCAATACAAATATTAGAAAAAAAGAAAAAAACGAAAAGAAAGAAATGTGAATCTTTA
>JANHGC010003584.1:45240-55721 GCA_027560395.1 Boaedon fuliginosus
AAATGTAGAATAGAATAGAGCTGGAAAGGACCTTGGAGGTGTTCTAGTCCAGCCCCCTGCACAAGCAGGAGACCCCATACCATTTCAGACAAGTGGCTGTCCAGTTTCTTCTGTGAACATGTTTGGGCATCTACGATAAAAGAAAGCCAGCAGCCAATCAGCATTTGCACTCTCTGGCCAGTAGCTGATAGCATAAAACTGTCAGCCAATCAGGATTTGATTTTTGACTAGTCACAGTGCCTCATCCTACTCCTTTAGTCAGTACATAACCACCTAACTCCTCCCCTTCTTCGCAACAGTAAAAAGAATAAATTACTAGAGTTTCTCCATGTTTCTAAACTTGATAAATAAAATGTTTCTCCATTCAGTGCAGTGGCAACGTTTGTTGCATTTCAAATTCTGCATTTAGACCTCCTTTGCCAATAATGCAGTCTGCTACAATAATGGAATCCCAGGAGGTAGGATGTTAGCAAGCTAAAAATTCCTTCCTGTGAAAGCACAGAGTGTGCCTTCAAGCACAAGATAACAATATGTTGCCATTTCTGAAACAGCATGTCAGTCATAAAACATGTTTCCCAGTCCAGGGATAAAATGCACCTTGCTCCAGACTATCAAAGTCCCTCACAACTGCAAGCCCCTAGTTATGACATCACATGTTCACAACTCCCAAAATTCCAAGGCAGCATAAATTTGGGGAATCTTTGGAAGAATACCTGGTTGGAGAATATAATCTTAGACTTGAAGGTGTTTGATTTAAATGTTAGAAGCATCTCATTAAATCAGGGCTGTCAAACTCCCAGCCCGCGGGCCGAATGCATCACCTGCTGGCCACACTCATGCCCGATTTAGTGAAGGTGAAAGAAGTTCCAATACATCATGTGACACCGCCATGACACCGTGAGTTTGACATCCCTGCATTAAATCATGTTGCTGAGCCTTATAGTTCAAAAATATTACATCAGTGACGTTCAACCTGAGATCGCCTGAAAGTACTTGGGACCCAGTTCCCTAAATTCATGCTGGTCAGGAATTCTGGAAGTTGTGATTCCAACATATTTGAAAACCCAAATTAGACAACGCTGATCTACATTTGAACCATAGAACAGCCTTTTCCAATGAAATTACTTTAGAATATATCCCAGTAAATCTGGAAGCATCATATTGAGGAAAGTTGCCTCAGACAAAATGATCCTGTTGATGCAGATAATGAGGAGTTAATCTGTTTTATGCTTCCCCCCCCCCTCATCTATTGATGCATAGAACAAACTGCCTTCGTAAGCTACTCAGCAACAGCTGCCTGCGCTGAGCTGTTCCCTCAGGAGTAGCTCTAAGCTTACCATAGATTTTGTTTTGCCTTCAAGTCAGGTTCTACCCAGGGAATTCTTGTGACTTCCACCAGCAACATGCCATGATCCATCCTGACAGTGCTTCTGATAAACAAATCTCAGGCCCAGTCTTTCAGCACTAACTCTATGTGTGCATCTTGAAGCTTAACCAGGATACTTAGCATAACAAGCAATTTAGAGGTTTGGATGAAGCCATGTAGGAGATGGAGGGTTGAAGTTAATTAGCCCTTCAACTGTCAGGTCTGATTATTTCCAGCTGGCACTGACATTTCTAGGATTAATTAGGGAGTAAGTTGTCATACTTCACAGAGACCACCATTATATAAGCAACGTCTACCTACTTGCCTCAAAATCCATCCCAAAAATAATTGTGGATCCAGAGAAGGAAAAATTACTGAAGAAAGTGCCACATTTCCCCCTCCCCACATACACACACAAATCTATACATATTTATCTTGTCTGGCTTACAGATAAATACAGAGAGATGTGCAGCCTCATACACTGAGCCTTGGCCTTTGAAGCATCCTGCAGCTTCAAAAATGTTTGGTGGGCTTCATTTCAGTTCCCTTGTTAAGAGCAGCTATTCATTCTGATGGCTGAAGTTTTATAAAGGGAAACAATATGAATAGAACGTTTCACTGCAGGTTGAGTTAGTTCAATCAATGCAGTCAGAGAAAGATCAGAAAAAAGGAGCTTGAGAAAAAGAGTTAATAATATAGCAGCATTCCCCAAGCTGCCACTCTTTGAATTTGTTGAGATGATAATTCCCATGAATTCTCCAGTCATCTCAAGGATGCTAAACTCCAAAAGGTTGGTTGAAGCTTTTCAGTTATTACACCCAGTAAAATGAATTGCACCCAAGTTTCTAGCAGAACAGTATATAATATTTCATTATTTCATGATGCAGCTGGAGTGAACATTCACTTACCAGTAATATTTTGCAAATCTGCAGGAAGCATGTTTGACCGATTTCAACCTTTTTTTATTCTGGGAATCATCATTCCAACACATCTGGAATGTGCCACTGTGGCAGAACTGCAATAGGCTATCAAAATAGATTAGTATAATCCACAAGTATAGCCAGGGGTAATTGGAATTATAGTCCAATATAACCAGAGTGGGAAAGGCTGCCCTGCAAAGCCTTCTCACTATCTGAAAAAGTGAATGAAGATATGAGCTGCATAGTCCATTCTCACCAAGGAATGACTGAGAAAATATTCTAATAATTATGTGTTCTTGAGAAATATCTGTTTTTAAGCTGTTGTGGACAGAAAATAAACTTTTGGTGAATAAAATGTGTGCTATCTGTACTTGGAAATTACATATATAGCTCATCTTTGTAAGCCTCTTAAATGGACAAAGGAGTGCCTGATTAATGAATGCTAGACATTGTTTAGTTGACTGCATGGTGGTATCAGTCTAAAAGGAAAAAATAAATGTTCTACATCAATATTGTCTACCGCCTACAGATTTATTCCAACACTGATTAACTAATATACCTGCATTTTATTTCTTTTCCATGCGTCAATATCACCCCCAGTTATCTGAATGTTTTAATTATCTTACATGTTTCACTGGAGCGAGGGAGATTATATTCAGCAGCCCAGAAGCATTTCTGAGGTAGATATATTAGCTTATAACTTCATTAAGTTACCATTAAGGTCCTTCAGCAACATTAAAACCCATTCACTGAGACGAACAGTCCAAAGATAGCATTTTAGCCTGGAAAATTTTACCTTCCCCCCTCCCAATCATCTCCTTATTTTATGCCTCAGAGCAATACATTTGCATACCTGTTCCAGGTATAAGAGAACTCTTTTGCTTTGTTCCCAAAATCAACAACATTTTTGGGTGCACGCTATTCTTTTCCAGGCTAGTAGCAAATCAGATTTATATTTGCTCAGCTTTGGTGCATTCTAGTTGAAGCACAAATATAGTACACAGAGAACAATTTTGCCAACAGTGTTTGTATCAGGAATATAGTTGGTCAGATATAGAGCAGAAATAGAGCCTCCAGGATTGTTCTGCCCTTTCCCATTAAATTTTGCCCAGATAGCCACAAGGGAGTCAGATGATTAGATTGTGGTTAATGCTGATTTGCATATTTTTCCTAAAAAATTACCAGTTGATCTGAAAGTCTTCCAGGTTCTATCTTGTCTATAACATATGGTTTAAACATCTTGGGTGAAGCTAAAAATGTATGTAAACATATTAACAGACATTTTTCTTTCCTATTAACAATCTGTGTTTTGTAAATAAGGAGGGGGGAAAATCTGTTTCTTTACTAAACCATCATTAACTGGGTTTTCAGTAGTCAAATTGAAATGTATCTATATGATATGTTAAAATTACAAAGAAATCATAGAAGTCATCTCCCTTTTGTTTTTTTATTAAAATATTTATAAATTTATACAGCATTCTAATATGAAAGCAAACATTAAAAAACAATATACTGCAAATAGATATATTCCAACAAATGCATTAAAATAATTGTAGAACAAGTTTTCACATATTTAAACTTAAATTAAATGGTATTGCATTGGGATCTGAATATTCCCTTTTTAAAGTACAGTATGCACAATATCGGTATCTTGAAAATATAACTATGAAATATTCTTTTCAGTGTTTATGGATAAACTTACAATTTTATTCAAAGAAGAAAATGAAGAATTAGTTTTTACCTAAAATATAGGTGTAGAAATAAGGACACAAAGTAGTTATTTGGGGTCTCAAATAGATTTTGAAATTCAACAAGTTGTTAAGCTGTCATGCTAGCAATGTGTATTGTAAGAGAGGGTAGATTTCACATGGGTTTCATTTTGACTTCTGTTAGAGCATGAAAATAAACTAGTTTGAGCCAGTTAAACTAGAAGCAAGCTCAAAATATCTTCCACAAAAAAATCTAGTTTTCCCCAAAACATTTTTAAAATATAAATTTTAATTCAGAAGGAAGCATTTTCATTGCTGTAATTTTAAGACAAATGAAAATTGTGTAATGCAATTTATTTGAAACATTACAACAAATCTTACTACTTTATGTCTACTAATGTGTATTAAGTGAAATGCAACACAAAATGGCTGATAGAAAAGTAAGCCTTATCTAAATTATTATTGGCATTTTTATATTAGTTGTGATAAAACTAATGTTGTTAATGCAATGTTACAAAATTTTCACTCAGTTTGATACCATTTGTTTATGGCTAAATTCTAAGTGCTGATATTTTGCATTGGTATCAAATCAGCAATACAAATCTAATAAACTACCATATGTAATTATCAATTACTTTAATATAAATGGCTATGATTGTGTCTTTCCCTGTATACCATTGTGTGCTGTTTGTATATTTGCATAAACGTGTGTCAAATTTAATTCAGCTGTCTGACTGATGACTCAGAAGCTTATAGGACAATATCTATTAATCCATAATGTAAAATTTGCTAGCAAGTTCTTCCTTTTTAAAAGATCTCTTTACAACCTTCATTTCTTAATGTGTGTAAATTAAACTCCTCTTTGAGAAGAAGCATTCAAAAAGTTCTAAATTATAGAATTAAGAAAATTATGTAGACATTTGGGTCACCAGTTCTGTTTGGGGAGTGAATAATTAACATGAGTGTATCATTGCACCTTATCTTATTGTAATATATTAAGCCTACCCCTCTGAGGTTGAATTCACAAACATCTTATGTAAAAAAATAAGCAAGCATATTATGTGGGATTCTATCAACATATGGTAGTTTAACAAGCCCAGTCATTAACTGTTCATTCAGTAAGTTGTAGTTTAAACTAATATATGAAGCTAAGCTGAAATTTTCCATTTGTTTTGCCCAACCTTCAATATGTTAGATCACAATTCCATCATTTTCTGTTTAATCAAAGTTGACTAGGGAATTTAAGAATTGTAAAGCTATAAATCTAGAAGATATCAAATCTTAGGGAAGTATCTTTAGAAGCTATATAAATATTTGATTCATAGGAATCAGGATCTAATTAAAAAAGAAAAAATAGAAATTCTCATATACCCAGCTTTGGTTTAACAATACTATATACAGTTCACTTTTAAAAACAGCTTAATTATTGGGGTGGGAATGGTATTACAATTCTGGAACATTTCAACTGTTTGCATCAAAAAATAATTAAATATCGTTTGTTTTATATATGCCTTTTTATTCCTTTTAATTAAAATGAAATCTCCAAGGTCAAAACAAAATGAAAGCAAATTCTTGTATTCAGAAGCAATATGCCTACACTGGTTATTATTCTCTACAGTTCTACAAATTGTCGTTACACTATAATTTTAACTTCTGAGTATCATTAGAAGCCCCTCTCATTTCAGTCATTTAGAATTAGGATTGAACTACAAATTACACTTTTAAGAAAAGTAGCCTCATAAGAGATTGCTTATAGAACATTATTAGTACGTCAGCATCTGGATTCCCTTGTAATGTAATAAGTAATAAGATAATAGTTTCACTCAATGACATATAATAGTTTCACTCAATGACATATGTTACAAGGTACCATTGATAGTTAGAATACTTGTACCTAAAAGTCTACCTAACACCTTGCTCTGATGTGTGTTTGTTTATTGATAGGATCAGTGAATAAATATTGCCCTTAATGGTAGAGTTAAATACCTATTCAACATTGTGCTATTAATATCTAGAAGACTTGTGTTGGTTCAGAGGCAAAGTGATCTTTATTTACTGAAATAACAATACATAGCTAGAAGCAAAAATTAATTTTTAAAATATAATGAACTGACTTTTCTACTGAAACATGTCATAAATATAATAGTTACAAGTCTAAACCATCAAAATGCTCCTCTCTTCACTGATATCTGTAGAATTTTGCTACATTGCCCTACCATCCTCCAAGTGTACCACTTTCATATATGGATGTGACACCATAACACATATATAAATAGCAATGGCACTGAGACTTATGTACCACTTTACAGTGCTTTACAGCCCTCTCTAAGCGGTTTATAGAGTTAGCATATTGACCCCAAAAAACTGGGTCTCATTTAACCCACCTTGGAAGGATGGATGGCTGAGTCAACCTTGAACCCGTCAGACTCAACCTGCCAACCTGCCGACAGCAGAATTAGCCTGCAATATTGCATGATAACTGCTGCGCCACCATGGCTCTTAGAGCGCAGGGTTTAATGATATAACACGGCTCCTTTCTTGATCCTTCCTGGGGACATTTTTGCCTTTGTATACAGGTTACAGAATAACAGAAAGGGAAGGGACCTTGGATGTCTTGTAGTCCAACTCCTTGCTCAGGTAGGAAACCCTATTTTAGACAAATGGCTGTCCAATCTCTTCTTAAAAACTTCCATTGTTGGAGAATTCACAACTTCTGGAGGCAAGTTGTTCTAGATTGGTTCACCCTTTGATTAGTTTCCACCCATTGTCTCTTATCCTGCTTTCAGGTGCTTTGGAGAACAGGCTGGCTCCTCTGCTATATGGCAGAAGATTGTTTCAGATCAGAACAACATTAAAGCTTCCACAGGTAAAGAAAAAGAAAGGAGCAAAGTTTCAAAATAACAAGGAAACTTAGCATTTATATGGGGCTATGCAATATTTTATTTCTGTCATCATTATTTATTTCTATCATGCAATCATCATTCCAGCAATTTGCAGCCTCCTTGGATTCCTATATTTTGGTGAAATCCCAGGGGAAACATCAAACTTTTTTTCATTTGGGAAATATGTGTAATAACGAAGTTCTCCCAGTAAAGTTGAATAGAAAATAACAATACCAGCAGCAACAACCTTGTCTTGCAGACACTACCAAGATAAACTGAGGAATTCTCAAGCAGCCTGAATACAGTTATTGTTCCTCAGTCCAATATCAGGTACAAATTAGATAGCTTTCAACCTTTTAAAAGTTTTGTTGTAGTAGATGTTGTTTGTTCATTTGTTAGATGGTTTGCTGCATTGTTGCTGCTTTTATATTTTTCGCTTTTTTATTTCTTTCTTTAGAGTTTGTAAATAAAAAAACCTTATTTTTTTTCTTCCTAGCTATGCAAAGACTGCTTTTGTATTTGCTCATCAGTCTTCTCCATGTTCAACCTATGTACTTCTCTCCATCTTTCTGTTAATTGCAATTTAATATCTAGTCTTTGACCACCTATATTTTCTAATAAAGGATCAAGGGAAAGAGTTCCCCTTGATTGAGGAAATGAGGAGGGGTATAAATCAAATAAATAAATAAATAAATAAATAAATAAATAAATAAATAAATAAATAAATAAATAAAGCAAGAATTTTATGAATTTATTTATTTATGCTACATTAAGCTGTCACAGTCACAGCACACAGAAAATCTATACTCAAAAAATTAGTTTCCAAGATTCTCAATGATCGCAGCCCAGTCTTATGGAATCCATGGTCATGGGCTAAAATCGGCATCAACTACATTTTAAAATCTGAGTGCGAAGTTTTGTTTTAAACAATTGTGATGGGCTGCTGAAACTCAGCCATGTGCTGAAAATTAGACACTATAAATTGAGGAAAGTCTTTACTTCAGAGCTTGTACCAATTGAATCTGTAAATGATTGGCAGACATATTCATATATTCTGAATAAAACTGTTTTAGCAAAGTAAATTTGGTGAAAGCAGATTGCGCTTCATTAGTCGGGAAGAGAGAGAATTAATTAAAATGATATGGATAAGTAAATTTCTTAGAACCTTAGAGAAGTAACTAAATTCATGTCTTGTCCTATGCCAAACATCATTGGCTAGGTTCACATATTATCCTAGCCAGCAAAAAGAACTTTGGGGATAAATACTTGACCTTTGAAAGGCAGACAGGATCACTACAGGAATGGTAGGGCCAGGAGAAAGAAATGAGTTGGTTCATTCCAAAACTTAAATTCAATTTTAATTATATTAATTAAATACTGTTGATGTTACTACCTGTGTAATTAATGTTTTTCATCTATGTCCTATTAAAAATTACAATTTGGTGGAAGCTTTTACAAAATCCTGGAAAGCTGCATCCAAGGCTTTGGGGGCAAGATGTGCATGAAAAGTTATGATTTACAAGTCCAAATTAGCTGGGTTCATAGGATGCGCTAAACCAAAACTAAATACCACACGTTCCATCTTAGTTCAATATATTAATTAACCCAACGAATGTACTACATTTAACTTTAGCATATCTTGGGAATAATTAACATGGCCCAAAATGGGGTAGAGAAGACTACTATGAAATGGAGCATTAGCTTTACATATCCTGTATCGCTGATTTCAATGGTTCACACTACAGTTTGTTTGCTTTAGAGTAGCAAAAAAATTGCATTCACACCTTAGATAGGATAAATTCAATTTGTCTTTGAGGATCCCCGAGAGTTTACTAACAAATGGCCTAAACTTTATTCCAACCAAGCTGAAAACTTCCAATGCATAGGAAAAGAGCTAGGAGCACCTGGTGGACAGTATTATTTTATGAAACAACTTGGGTGAAATTTCAGGACTAATATTTGATAGCTCAATTGACAATTAAATTAGCATTTAAATTGCTACAAGTGGCCAGATTCCAAATAATTGTAACTTTCATCCAGAACCAATTCCACAATTAGCCTTTTATTGCCACATACCATACTTGTGAGCTATTGTTTTATGTGTAAACAACCTTGTGTTACCTAAGGTAACAATGAACTGGTTTTCTGAATTTTAAATATGGCTTTAGAGCATTGTTGCTATTGTCAAAGAAAACAGAAAGGAGGAGCTGAGAAAATGGCCCTATGTCCAGGAACAGATGCAGAAATCACGTAGTTGCTCTTCCATTTAATTGGCTGTGCTTTTTTCTTTTGATATGTTTGTCAGACAAAAACTTTATCTTTAATTCCTCACCTTGAGCTGTTATTTAAACCTATTATAGCTTGAGAATTCAGATTGTATTTCAAAGTACAGCCAACCATTGCCTTTGCTGTCCCACTTTCAGATCATTAAACATACAGTTTCTCCTTACCCAAGAATCAGAAAACATAAATCAAATCTTGCATCTTGGTCTATTCTTGAGAGGAGCCTCATTATGATTTGTTGATTCACTAGTGTCAGCTAGATCAGTTCTTCCCAGGTTTATTTAGAAAATAATAGGAAGGAAATGGTTGAAAACAATTGTTTTTGCATAGTTCTGTAGAATCATGCAGTTAAAAGGCCACTGAGTACTTCCCCTTTTTCACTATGAAAATCCAAATTAATACATCTTTGTCAGATAGCTGTCCAGCCTATACTTCAACAGTAAGGAAACATTCTTAGGTAATTGATTCCATTGTTAAAATACCTTTATGACTAGAATGTTGTTTTTTTAAAGATTCAACTGGCAATGTTATTTCTGTACTTTGGGATTAATTAGTTGGGAGTTTAATAATTTATATAGCTGACCATCTCACAATAATAACACTGGGAGGAGTGCAAAGATTAAAAGACCAACAGTTACACACAAGAACTCTAGATGACTTGATAAGCAATTATAAAACTATATCAACAATAGAGCTCACCGAGCCTCCTGGTCCAAATGCAAAAGGTCTTCAGAGCCTTGCAAAAGGTTAACAAGGTTGGAACCATCTACTGTTCCACAAGGCAGGGCTATGACTCCAGGGTCCAAAAGATAACATTGTTTAATACAGGGGACTGAAAACATGCCCTCTTTGCTGTATCAAATAAGACAAATAGAAACAGTGGGAGAGGAGCAATTCTGTAGCCTAGCTATGCCATTTACATTATATATGACAACCAGCACTTCAAATTACACCTACTGGGAACCAGTGCAAGTTGTGGTGGGGTGGTGATATAATGAGACAGTGGACTAAGTATATTTATAATTATAAGGCGAATTGGGACAAAAAGAATCAGTGGCTGAACTTTTAAAATACGGGGCGAAACAAAGAGAGCCAGCCCGAGCAGAGAAAGTGCTATCCCCAATACGGCCCCTCTTGGAGTTTGAGACAATGTAGAGTGGTGGCTTTGCTTCTTTGGGAAGTGGTTTTACTTCTCTTTTTAAAAGATGGATATGTCGGAGGAAATTGGCGAGATCCGAAAAGACCTTAGAAAAATATCAGACAAGGTGGATGTTATGACGACGGAGCTCAAATCTGGTTTTGAAAGCGAAATGAAACTTAT
>JANHGC010003584.1:101946-113937 GCA_027560395.1 Boaedon fuliginosus
TTTATTTCATTTATAGTTTAAGCTACAGTCATCCCCAACAGGCACATCTTTGATGATCATATAGAGTAGCTTTTCACATATACTAACATTTTAATGAGTTAGAGAAATTGCATGATATTAATCGTATTTATACTTATAACCCATGATACATAATATAGCTTTATCCTGTTATACTATGCAAGCTAGGCTGTCTACTCTGGAGAGATATTTTACATGTATTGTATTCCATCAACCAGAAGGTACATGCAAGTATACTAAGAATATTTTTGAATTGAAATAAAAGTGCAGCTATTCCAAGATCCTACAGGAGGACATTAAGATGCCTCTGGGAAACTTATGGAGGGCATGACTCCAGTACATGCTCTCATTCATGTTCTCAGCATTTATTACAATATTTTTATGATCACTCTAAATAAATTTTTGTTTCTATGACCTCTCTAATATTTATCCTTTAAGTGTCATTCTACTCTTTTCTTCCTCTTTTTATAGGATGCCAGGAACACAATCAATCTTTACTCTTTTAAAATAGGACATAGGAAAAAAGCAGTAATTATATTTCTATAAATATCAAAGGAAATGTGGTTTGACAAACTTTGATTTCAATTGACTATCTTGATTAAAATTTCAAGAATATTCTTGTGTATATTTGAAAAATAAATTGGTTCAGTATTACATTAACTTTCTTTTAAGAGGAATGTGGACTACTTTTAATTCAACCATATGCTAAGGACTTCACATCTTCGACTGTTAAATGATGTGCATGAGCTGCATAATTACGGTATATTGTTAGTTGCTCAAAGGAATAATCAGAGGTTGTTAGCTATTTAAAGGGGCGGGAAGTAGATGGAAAAAGTATAAACTTTTTGTAGATGTTAAGCACCCTATACACAAGTGAGATGTCTAGATGCATATTCCCCATGGCCCAGAGGAAGAATGGGACAGTTCATAATTTAGGATATTTCCTGTACTTCAAACCCTATCAAGAACTTCCCAAGCAACATTCCATTAAATTCTCTGTATGTATTGGCAGGACAAGCTAGACAGGTGTTGCCAAAAAACAGGAAGAGACTAATTCCCTTCAGGTCCTGGACGGGTGGGGGAACCCACCCAGGATGTGGCAACACCCTCTGTTTTGATCCCGTGATTCCAGTATTTATTATGAACTGTCTTGGTTCCACTATTAGCCTTGTGTGGAAAACAAATAGCTTTCTACCATCTGATTGCTCTGCTTTCTTGCTCAGACTTGCTCAGTTTTCCTCTCTTCCCTCCGCCAAGATTTGTGGAATCTGGAATTCCAGAAACACTGAGCTCTTTGAGATTCCTATGATATTTCTGAGGAGGACAAGTTTATAGAGCTTGGTTCTGGTTTATATGTACTTATGTACTCTCTTGAAACATTTTATTATTATTATTTGCACAATATTTAGTACTATATGTCTGCTGAATAATTTAGTTTGTTCAGATGAACTTGATAAAGATTTGAAGGATTTGTCACTTTTACTCTGCTTACGTGCATATGTGCATGTATGTATGTATGCATAGATGCAAAATTCTTTCTTTGCTCACTTTATGAGCAGCCCAGCATCTCATTTTCTCTTTCTCTGAAATTCCCCTTGTATTTTTCCTCCTTCCTTTCTATCCTGTCTTACATCACTTTCTCCCACTTTGGTCACTTGCTTTGTTGCAACAACATATACATTCATGCTTTATTCAATCAATTCAATTCCCTGGATTCACACCATACCCTGAATTAACAACACTGGCTGGATTCATACAATACACTGGGGTAAAATGTGTGATTGGCTAGTTTGTGATTCTATGTGTTCAATGCAAACAGGTTTTTTTTCCTGCCTCCTCACTCTTTCCTTTCCTTATCAGTCTTTCCTCCCACTCCCTGGATAATCTCCTCCTACTTTCTTACTACTCGACTTTTACACTAATCTTTCCCCTCTGTCCCACCTCCACTAGATGCTCATAGCAATATTTGTTTTCTTTTAACATTTTAATTTGATAATTGGCCAGATGCCTGTTACATTTTTTCCAAGAGTGTTGGATTCATAAGATGCCCAGAGACATACTGAAGAAATTAATAATATCATAATCATCTGGAGGAATGTCCTTTATTTTGAACATATAAATTTGCACACATGTATGTGTCATGCACACATATGTAAGACCAGGCACCCAATGAAGGATTAGTTGTGATTATTTGCCTAAAAGCAGTAGAAACTGGAAATTTTGGCCATTGTCACTATAATTTCTCAGTTGCAGTCCTACCAGATCTTGAAAGTTGCTTTTGTTAATAAGTATCTTGCTCCCCATTTCTTAAAATTCATATGTTGCTCATGTACAATTTGATTTCCATGCATCTTTAAATTACATAAGCATGTGGATAAACTTCAATCTTTTCTACAAAGGTACCGTATATACTGGAGTATAAGCCAACTCAAATATAAGCCGAGGGACCTAATTTTACCTCTCGAGCCACCAAATATATTCCATAGAGATGTTTGGAACATTAATTAACAAAGCAAGTATTATTCTGCGTCAGTATTGCCACAATAGGGGATTGCCTTAACTCCATGTAAGTGAAATGTATCCAGGGGTTTTGTGTGCAAATGCATCATCAGTGGCAGCTTGCTAAATTTGAGTTGGGTTATAGACCATGAAAGAGTCCAGATGGCAGTTAACTCACTAAAAACCTCCAGGGTAAGAAGTAGGTCTTGAACCATCTGTTTACTAAACAGAACTCCACATCTAAGTAATACTTCTCCAACCTCTTCCTGCTGTTCCTCAAACTCTTCCCTTTAACTCTCTCCCATCCCTCAAATCTAGCCTGCTTCCATTCTTGTATTTTTAACATCTATGTCTCAAGAGCTACACAAATGTCATTTAGATGGAGGAGGTAGATAAAGAGTTACTACGTCTGTCAATGTTTGTTTGTTTGCTTGTTTCTGAAGGTTTAATGCTAGGAAAACTTGCTATCTATAACCTTGGGTGCCATTCAAGGTGCTGGTAGTCAGCTGTATAGCCCTTCATGGTTCAAGAGGGAAGAGAAGGACCAGGGAAGACATGATAGGAGTGTTCCAATATTTGAAGGGCTGCCAGAGAGAGGTAGGGGTCAAGCTATTTTCCAAAGCACCAGAAGGGCAGACAAGGAATAATGGATGGAAATTGATCAAGGAGAAATTCAACCTAGAAATAAGGAGAATTTTTCTGACAGTGAGAACAATCAACCAGTGGAACAGCTTGCCTTCGGAAGCTGTGGGAGCTTCATCAGTGATGAAAGCATCACTGCTTTCAAGAAGAGATTGGAATGCCATTTATCAGAAATGGTATAGGGTCTCCTGCTTGGGCTGGGGATTGGATTAGATAACCTACAACGTCCTTTCCAACTCTGTTAAGCTGTTTAAAAAAAAGCTGGTTTTTGCAAGACCATCTGTCATCAGTAATATCTGCCCATCCTATAATATCTGCTGCAGAGGCATTCCTTCCTATTCTTTAATACAGAGAATGCTATCTTCAGGAACCACAAAAGCAAACCTTCTCAACTACAGCTCCCTTCCTGTGGTTCAGCAATCCCTTGCTGGTCTTTAGGAAGGTCATTCAAATGGGGTTGTGCTAGCAGGCTTTGAAGCCAATGGTGGACTGCTGCCAGTTTGGACTGGCTCGCCCATACTGGTAGTTCTGACCACCAGCTGGGCCCGCCCATCCATCCCAGTGCTATGCCTGGGGAAAGAGCCAGGTTTTCATGGAAAATTGGTATAAATACCTTGCATTTAGGTGGGAATCTGTTCCAACAGGCTGGAGTGGCCACGAAGAAAGCACATCTTCAGAGTCCTATTAGGTGGCAACTTTTAAGGGAGGAGACCTGGATCTGCTCCTATTTGAACTGGAATGGCCTATGAGCCTCAGAAGTAAACAAGTAAGTAAATAAGTAAATCTAAATAACCTTTATCCACAGGGTAGGGCTGAGGATCAAAAAAATCATGTAATTAAAGCCCTGCTCCTTTTTTCACATTAATTGCATGAGTGATGCATATAATATAACGCAATGAAGATGATTAGGGGATTGGACTGGAGGCTAAAACATATAAAGAACAGTTGCTGGAATTGGGAATGTCTAGTTTGATGAAAAGAAGGACTAGGGGTGACGTGATAGCAGTGTTCCAATCTCTCAGGGGCTGCCACAAGGAAGACTTACTTTCCAAAGCACTTGAGGGCAGGACAAGAAGCAATGGGTGGAAACTAATCAAGGAGAGAAGCAACTTAGAATTAAGAAGAAATTTCCTGACAGTTAGAACAATTAATCAGTGGGACAACTTGCCTCCAGAAGTTGTGAATGCTCCAACATTGGAAGTTTTTGAGAAGAGATTTGGACAACCATTTGTCTGAAATGGTATAGGACAGTGTTGGCGAACCTATGGCACGCGGAGCCATCCCTCCAGGACGCGTGAGGGTGTCAAATGGGCCGGCCCCTGTGCTATGGTGATCCCTTTTACCACGTTTTGAAGCACAACTAAGCAGCGCAAACAGCTATGTTGCAGATCTGGGGTTGTGTGCCCATGCGCAGATGGGCAGGAGAACATGGGAGGCGCTCCCCTGCTCCCCCCCACGCATACGTGTCCGACCCCCAGAGCTGCAACACAGTTGTTTGCACTGCTCAGCTGTGCTTCAAAATGCAGTAAAACGGATGGGGTAACACACACGTGCATGCACTTTCAACACGCAACCTCAAAAAGGTTCACCACCACATAGGATTTCCTGTCTAAGCAGGGGGTTGGACTTGAAGACCTCCAAGGTCCCTTCCAACTCTGTTATTCTATATTCTAATAAAGAGGTGAGGCTTTGATCACACAGAAGTGACTGCCATCTTGTCTTTCTTTTTTACTGGCCCATCCCCCAAAGGCTCGTTGGTCAGGAACAACAAAAATCTCTTGAAGGCAAAATTACAAATCAAAGTGCTGTGAAACAGGAAGATGTGTATTTACCTACATTGCATTTGGCACATCCTGAAGTCTTAGTACATTTCCCAGTTTTCCGCTGGATTCTCTTCCTGGGTTTCTCTTCCCCCGCTGTATTACCTACCAATAAAAAAATGAGTGTGTCAGTGTAATGTTTATTTCAGTTGTTTTGCAACCTATCTCCTGGAGAATGGTAAGTGTATGGCCAACACCCACAAAACCTAATTTGCAGCCTCGGAGGATGGTACTAACAAGAATAGTAACAGGATTGAGGTTTTGTGTGTGGTTAGTGGCATTTTCCTTCATAAGTCATGTGTACAGGTTTAGGGCCAAGGAAGGCCGTGATATTGTTTTCTCAATTAGATAAAACTTTCCTGGGTTTGGAAAGTAAGTAGAGTCTGTGAGACCTCCCAGATAGGATTGGGATTGCAGGAGAGGCAGAGGCTTGAAATCCTTTATTTTACTCAGAACAATTTTAGGCCAGATTTAGATTTTTTTATGGCTGCTCTTTACTTTTAAAAAAAGCAGAAACAAGTTATACAATATGTCACCAACTGCTGGGCAGAAGGACCTGGATAGCTCCTGAAGCTAATCCTAAGCAAAGGTAAAGGTTTTCCTTGTTCAGTTGTTTCTGCCTCTAGGGCATGATGCTCATCTCCTTGTCTTGGCCAAGAGAGCCAAGCGCTGTCTGAAGACAATCTCATGTGGCAACTATGTGGTCATGTGGCAAGCATAGTTATACGCCAAAGGCTCAAGGAACACTGTTAACTTCCCAAATTTATCTATTTGCACTTGCATGCTTTTGAACTGCTAGGAGGGCAAGACGGGGGCAGTAACAGGAGCTCGTTCAGTTGCATGGAGCTCAGGTCTTGAACCCAGGCTATCAGCTCTCCAGCTGACAAGCTCAGCATCTTTAACTGCTGAGCCATCATGTGCCCCTCCCCAGACTAAAATAAGACTGGATTTTATTTTGCAGTGTTGACCCCCCACCAAACACTATCGCTTCTAGAGCATCTGCCTGAGTCTAAATCGCACTGTATCTTTCAAATGTCATGCTGTAGCTTTTACCTGCTGTCATGAGTCTGGCCTTTGGGGGAGTTTTTATGTCTTAGTGATACTGAATGCTGCTCCCACATTCCTGGCCCATGGAATTGTATAGTTTCCCATGGCAACTAAAATATGATGGAGTTTGTTTTTGAAATGAATAGACATTTGAATATTAATATTCAGTAGAAATCTAATGCGTGTAGGACAAGAAATGCAGCTGTCTGACTTATGTAGTGACATAGTTTTCTGACCAGGATAGCAATAGGAACTAAGTGTAGACTGAAACGATTGGGTTTTATGACACAAAGGCATTTTGAAGAAATTGACTGTTGTAGCTTTGCTCTCAACTTTGCTTCCAAATGACACGGGCCCCAGCCAGTTATTAAGAAGTGAAAATAAAGTAGATTTAAAATTAAGTAGATTAGCAAATAGACTAGCATGAAAGGCAGCTGGGTGACTTTGGACCAATCGCTCTCTCTCAGCCCAGCCCACTTCACAGGGTTGTTTTTGTGGGGGAAAACAGGACACGGAAGTAATATTATGCATGTTTGCCACCTTGAGTTACTTATAAAGTAATAAAGATGAGATAAAAATCAAATGAATAATAATTAACATTCTACTCTGCAAAACAATGGCACAAACTGGTTGAGCTCAAGTCTTACTGTCTTTAAAACAGAAGTAGGGAACCTTAGGACCTTCTGAGTATTGCTGAACTACAATTCCCCAAATTGCTCACCACTGCCCATTCTAGGTGCATAGCCATTGCCTGAGGTACAGCTCAGCAACATCTGGAGGACCTTAGAGTCTAAATCCCCGTTCTAACATTTCTGAAACAACAGGAAAAGGTGTAACTCTTGTATCTCTTTTCTGTTGCTTCACCAGTAACTGATGATAATTCCTAACTTCTGAGCGACTGTGGCGCAGTGGTTAGAGTGCAGTACTGCAGGCTACTTCTGCTGACTGCCGGCTGCCTACAATTTGGCAGTCCGAATCTCACCAGACTCAAGGTTGACTCAGCCTTCCATCCTTCTGAGGTAGGTAAAAGGAGGAGCCAAATTGTTGAGGGGCAATATGCTGACTCTGTTAGCATATTGCCCCTCAACTCTGTTAGCCGCTTAGAGAGGGCTGTAAAGCACTGTAAAGTGGTATATAAGTCTAAGTGCTATTGCTATTGCTAATTCCATCAAAGCAGTTTGAAATCGATTTAGAATTGTCTTCATGCCAGATAGCTGAGGCCACCATCAGTGCTCTCTCCAACTGATGGGTATTGTGGGTGAATGCAGCCAGTATTCATCAATAATTTGCCACAATCTTAAAGAAACACACATCCTTTCTCTTCTTCTCCCCTTTATGTCCATCCACTTTGCTTTAATGGTGAGCTACACAATGATCAATAGTCCAAAGGACATTTCCTACCCAACTTGGCACCATCACTATACAGAGTATAAAACCATCAGCAGAACTGTGTTAGTTTTATAACGACAGTTCTGTTTCCAATATCTCAGTAAAGGAGTTGAACTCTTCAGTAGTATCTGGAGAAAAGAGAGGAAGAGATAAGTATAAATGATCCAGAATTCAAAATGTAACCAGTTTGGTACAAGGCATTTTTATTGTTTTCAGATTCTTGCAGTGTGCCCAGATGTGCGGTAGCAAGAATGAAATTGACAAGAGTGTTGCACCTTGCTTTGTGTGGAGGAGGAGAGTTGGATGGACTGTCTTGAACTATAGTAGCTTGTTTGGATTCATGAGATGTGAGAATTCCCCCTAATAAGCCATGGACTGGGACCATGCAGATCTTCAAAGAAGTACTCCATTGAAACTTCAATCAAGCGCACCTTTGAAGTGAAGGAAAAAAACTAAGGATTTTTCTTCATCGAAGAGAAGTAGCATCACCACTTTGGTGGAAGAAGTGGCTTCTACAGTTGCTGTTGAGTAGACATTTCACTGCCTGAAGGAGAATGAAGCAATGTAACTTCATTAGGCAAGGAAATTCACTCCAGAGATCACAAGTGATTTTTCACACTTTGCAAACAAACTACTCAAAGCATCTGAGTTGCCAAAGAAAAGTCTGGCTTTTCTTTCATTTCAAATAAAGCTGTGCAGAACCAAGTTATCATCTTCCCCATCATTGCCATCCTTGATTCTTGAAATGAGCCAATGTCATATGATCAGAAGGGGCATAAGGTTCTTGTCTAAAGATGTTACTGGACAAGGAAAAGACTGGCAGAAAAGATGGGTTAAGGGGTTGAGCAATACAAGAAACTAGCAAAACCTATAAGCACTCAGCATAGCAGGAGCAGAAGAGCATTTGTTTTTGATAGCTCCTACTGGAACAATAACTGTCATCTGGCAACATATATTTTGTGTCATTTGAAACATACAATTATTTAAATTATTTGCAGGCAATTCCATCATATTGAGTCGGTGGGACTAGAAGGCAAAGCAGGATATGACAATTCTCCAAAACCCCCTCTTCAATGTATCTCCTAGCATGCTATGCTCCTACTCAGAACTGATATAAAAGCAGTTTTCAAGAATGCTTATCAATATAACTGTCTCAGGCTTGTGTTCTGATTGACGGTTTTTGGAGATTTGCTCGTTTTTGTTTTAAACTTCTCACCCATATACTTCCTTCCTTTGGTATAATTTAAGGGTTATTCATATGTAGCCAACATTGCCACAGCACAGTCAGCTAGCCAGTTAGTATGCTTTTATTTCTTCATATCAGGACATGATGCAAGACAAAATACTCCACTTAGCTCATCTAAAATAAGGAAGGGGAAAGAGTTAACTTCTTTTTTTTTTTTTTAATAATATTCTCAACTTTCTGAATATTGGGGGGAAGGGAATGTTGCTTAATAGTTATATTTAAATTATATGCATAATCTCTTCTGTTGCATGGAAAATGACAAACTGCAAGTCCCTCTGTTATTTTTTTTTTCAATCTGTGGCTGTGCTACATACTGCACTAAGCCAAAATATGACTTGCCTGCATATGACTTAGCCTTGCTGTGTGAATTTGGTCGGTGGTTGGAACCATGGCTTATAGCTTAGCATGCTGTATGAACCCAGCCAATTGTGATTTATTGCATAAATATGCTTTACATGTGCTTTTAGTTCTAGAATAAAGGCCTAAACTAAATATTTGTGGAGTTTTTAAAATTTAGACCAAGAAGCCCATTTAAGGAAATGAGCCCTTCAGGTGTCAGGTTGCCCACTTGACCTAAATTGAACCCTTAAAAGATCAAAATGATTTGCTTTATGTCTCATGTTTCTAATATAAAGAAGGAAAACTAAACATTGCTTAGCTTCTCTACGGCTTCTGACTGCAGCTCCCTTCCAGATTGTGTTTTAGTCCCTTAATCCCTCATTCACATTCAGTTCTGTCCTTGATAGAAGAGGCAGACGTCATTCAACATGTGGTATAGCTTTGGAGCTTACAATCTACTATTCTTTAAGGAAGTCTTTGATCCTGCTATTCATGGTAAATTCCAAGTCATCTCTACTATAAAGAGTTGAAGAAATATTCATGACTTGTCTATCAACCCTTGGCACTTTTTTACAAGAAGGTCCTGTGATTGTAATGAGACTCATCCTTTAAAACCACGAGTTAAGAAATATAGAGCTTTTTTTTATACCAGATGAAATTTATTTTATAAACATTACTTTATACTTGCTGTTCTGGAAAGCAAATTTTCCATTTAATATCCATCAGAATCTTTTTATAGTATCCATCAGAAAACTGTTGCTACAGCTGTAGAAAAAACTGAGTATAATGAAATCCACATAAATGCTCGTGCAGCTGCTATGAACAAAGCAATATTTCCTTTTGTAACGCCATCTGATAAGAACAAAATTTGCAACTGAGCTTTGCTGATGTTTGTTTCTGGTTATTTCAGGAAAAGAAAAATTGTATGTAAGTATATGTAAGCTCAACTAAATTTGATGGCTGTTTCACAGAAATACCTCAATATTACTGCAAAATGCAACATTCATTAATTAAAATAAAAAAACATTTAGAAGTAAAAGTATTTTGGAGGAAGAAATCCAGTTCAAGGTAGACGTCCTGAGCAAGGCTCTTGTCCTCTGTCTTCCTTCTTCAAAAGAGCCATTAATAAAGTCCTTTCTGCTTTCATTGTCTTGGCAATGCCATTATTTTCTCATAAGATCCTCCTTTTAAACTGGAAGAACTGGAGTAACGAATTTACAAGTTTCTCAAGCTGATTTAGAATTAGAATAGAATAGAGGTGGACCACGTTTGTGACCACGTTTCCTCTGGTTCTATCGAGTTTTAGTGCTTTAGAATAGCTTGACCAATACATCATTTAGCCTAGGATATCTAATCACCAAAATACCCCAACCAATCTGGTGCTGCCAAGAGGCACTGAACCCCAACTCTCATCTCTGATAGATGGTATGGCCACTGGCCATTGAGGAAGCTCCTCTTACTGACAGCAGCTGAGATCCGGGATCTCAGGCAAATCTCCTCTCCTTCTCCTGCCATTTGATTGGAGAAACAAGAGCCCTGCTTGAATTAAGGATTAAGGACAAATCAATCCCAGAGCAAGCAATATTGAGCAAATATGACACATGAACATAGAGGAACGGAGGAGAGGAGTGATCACGCCTTTCTTTTCCTAAGAGCAGATATTTAAAGAATACTATTTGTGAAGAAGTATGCAATGACAATAGATTTATATACCACTTTATTTAGACTTATAAACCGCTTTACAGTGCTTTAAATTACAGCCCTCTCTAAGGGGTTTACAGAGTCCGCATATTGTCCCCAACAATCTGGGGCCTTATTTTACCCACCTCGGAAGGATGGAAGGCTGAGTCAACCTTGAGGCTGGTGAGATTAAAACTGCCAAATTGCAGGCAGCCGGTAGTCAGCAGAAGTAGCCTGCAGTACTGCGTTCTAACCCCCGTGCCACCACAGAGCAATAAAGAGGTGTTAGAACTAATAGGTAGTATCTCAATCTTCCATGAATTTGTCCAATCCTCTTTTGAAGTCAGGCTTAAATCTAGTGTTTGAAGCAATGGGTTAGCTTTGAAAGCTCACTGAGTGGTTTTGTCTCCTCTGTTTCCGCCCAACCTCTTTTTCAAGTTTATTATTGGGGAACCAATTGGAGGAAGAAATAGTTAGATACTTATTAACTTATGACTGTGGTTTCGGTAGTAAACAGTGATGGTCATAAAGCAGACCACCATGTGAATCTGCCCAGTTTTAGCTTTTGGTGGCAGTCATTAAGCAAACACTGCAGTGTAATGCAAACACCAGGGTTGTTAAGTGAACATTAAATAAACCCATTGTTTGCTATGGAATTTTGTTTGTTTGTTTTGCAGGAAACTGGAAATAAACACTAGTTGCCAGCATAATGTCCTAATTCGCAGTCATCTGACTCCAGGATGTAACAAATGGCCATCGATGCAGGCTGGTTGTTGAGTGCCCAAAATGTGATCACGTGACATGGGGTGTGGATGGCAGAACGTCAAATCCAAATCAGAAGTAGCTTTTTGGGGGTCCATCATACTAAGTGTCCTAAGTCTAGGATTACCTATACTACCTGCCACACCTGGTAGAAAGCTGGGCATAACTCAAATAAGCTCATTAAGTAGCCATATGTATTTGATAGCCATTATTAAATTTGATGGCAGCCAATTTGACAGTTTAATAGTGCATTAGCTGTACTTGGCATCTTCTACATACAATTAGGTAGCTTAAAACTGAGCTGTAGTTCTTCTTCACAGTGTCATGGTAAATCAACATAGTTGTAAATACTTTTCTTACCTAGATTTAATAGTTCCTTTAGAGCAGTGATTCTCAACCTTTTTAAAGCTTCCGCCCCCTTAAGGAGCAAAAAAATTTTCAACACCCCCCCCCGGATGGGCGTGGTTATGCAGTCAAGTAACTGGGTTGGGCTCAGTCACAGGATCACATAGCCATGCCACTGTCACATGACCACTAAGCCACGCCTAC